>PVJL010003671.1:0-150766 GCA_004026885.1 Lyroderma lyra | reverse complement strand
GGAACAGAGACAGAGTCTCGGGAAGTGTGGACTTCTGCTTCCGCCAGAGTTGGGGTCAAGGCCCGGCTGCTGCTCAGGGCAAAGTACGCTCCCACCAACCCACTCTACCCGGGGAATCCTAGTACAGCCAGGAAGGAAAGTCCTAGACACAGTGCCCAGCAGTCAGTAGGTGCTCACTAGGTCCTGGTGTCTTTCCATCCCCCCACAGGCCAGGCCACCCGAGATCATGTCAGAATTGTCTCTTTGGGACAGAAAGAGCTGAGTTCCAGCAGGAGCCAGGCAGAACCTGCGGGTTGCCACAGTGGCTAGCCCCTTGCGGAGGAGGGAGGTGCAGGAGGGGTGCTCCAAGGAACAGCCCGAGGTGGGGCGGTGGCAGGTGGGGGGGCTGGGCCTAGGAGAGCAGCTAGCTGAAGGGTGAGCCTGCAGCACCCTGTCTGCCCAGGCAGAGGAGCCCCCCTAGAGAAGGATGGGGCCAGGCGGGCGCAGGCGGGGCAGCACGCTGGAACCCACGGCGAGGCTTCGTGCCCGGGAGCGTGGGCGCCCTGAGTGAGTCTGAAGGCGGTGAGTGGCTCAGGCCTGCCCCAGACCGGCCCCGGGAATGCAGACACACATGTGCTGCCTGGGCCGAGCGAGACGTCTGTAAGTTCTAACACAGGAGGTCACGAGCCGCCCCACTCTGCGTCCCTCCACCAGCTGGTCACACAGCGTGTCCTCTCTCCATGCCTCAAGGTCACAGGCCAAAGAACAGCTTAGGTCCTCCAGACACCAGAGTGGGTGGGTGGTCGCAGCGAGGCTGCACGTTCATAAGGAGCAGCTTCCCAGGCAGTGACAGCTGAAGGCAGGGTGTTCCGGTGACAGGCAGGGCACAGGCAGCAGGTGCCTTCTTGCACACCTGTGAGACACCTCAGAAATACTGCCTGGCATGGAGGCGATGGGCAGTTCCTGTGGACGTGAGCCGGCCAGTCCGTCAGTAAAATTCTACCCATTTCCCGTTTAGAGGACAAAAAGGTGCAGCTCGCTGCTGCGTTTGTTTAATTTTACATAAACACCCTCTTCGAGGCTGAAGCTGATCTGACTGGTTGTCAATGTGAAAATAAAAGATAAAAAACTGTTCTTGGAGTTAACATAATTTTCTGAGTAAAAGACAATACTTTTGTCTAAGATTGTCAGATCAAAAATTGGAGGTCGTCTTATACCGGGTGGTACTGATTTCTTAATGTTGGGTTACAAAAGTGGGGGTTGTCCCGTACATGGGGGCGTCTTACATGCGGAAAAATACGATATTTCTAAACAGAACTTGTCTCTAATCCTAATGTAACAGAAATGTACATGATAATCAGTATTTAATAATTTGTTTTCATGCGTAGGAATGCTATGTTTTCTAGGATTGGATGTTTTCAGCAACTGAGAATGACTACATTTTGTAAGTGGAAATACCACTACTAAAACCAGAATGCTATAAATAGAAGGATGCATTTGTTTCCAAAGACTATTGCTATATTGGAGCAATGCAAAAATAGTAATAAAAGTGAGATATTTTATGGCAAACTTTGGGGGTGAAGTTAGGCCTATCATCCACAAGTTGTTTTGGGGTAAATGCTACGGCCACAAGTGCTGCGGTCAAGTAATATCGGGGCAAACAGGACATGGGTTAAATGGTTTTGTTAGTCTGACTTCATGTGTGTCCAGCTGGTGGAGAAGCCTTAGAAAGATAAGGCAGGAATAGTAATGATCAGGAATTACCATGTATTGAGCCCCTATCATAGACTCAGCACCATGCATAACATTCTTACTATATTATTGACTCCTCTCACAATCTAGAAAGCAGAGATACAAATCTGACAATGAATCTTTTCATGGGGCTTTGATTTTACGACAGACAAAAATAAGCTGGTTCTCCATTAAAAAACAGATTTTAAAAACCCATATTTGGTAAATATCGGTTGATTTAATTCATGAAACATGGGAACACAAAACGAAAGTCCATCACCTACACCCCGGAAATGAAGATGATTTACTTTTGCCTAGTGCACAATACTGCCCCCTGCTGTGCCCGGGGGGCACCCTAGCCATAGGTTTTTTTATGGGGCTGTCCCCCTCTGGCCTCAGGACAACCCCAAGACCGTGAGTGAGTGCAGGCCTCCCAGCAGCCCCGAGTTCATTATAAATAAAAATGATTTTTATACACTTTGTTCCTTTTTATCGATCCATTTGGAAGCAGTAGATAAAAATTTACAAGTTTACCGGACAATGTTTACCTTAGAACAGAAGCCAGCTTAGGAGGTCGGCTGGGGCTCAGAGTACACGTATTTCTCCTGCAGATCTCACCAAGTGCGAGAGCAGGTCTGGGCGTCATTCCTAAAGCCGGGCAGCACGCTGCGGGCCGGCCGTGTGGCGCCCACCTGCCTTTGCCCCACGGCCTGCCTGCCACTGCGAACACAGCCAAGCGGCTCATCGGAGGGGGACTGCCGGGCAAGCCAGGCTGGCAGCAGGCCGGGAAGCCACCTGCACACAGCACGGTGACAGGCCTGGCCAGAGTGCCCAGGAGCCACTTCCTTCTAGAAACCAGCAGGGGCAGGCCCTGTCCACCTGCGCACCTCCAGCGAGGAGGAGCTGCCGTGAGGATGGGGTGCAGGAGGAGGCCCAGACCGCAGAGGGCTCCGTCGCCAGGGCCCCTAGCTGTCCGATTAGCACTGCGTTGAATGAGTTCCACTGGGGAAGCTCCTGAGTGACCTTGGAAAGTTACTTCTCTCGGAGCCTGCCGCACAACAAACCATTCCAAACTTAGTGGCTTAAAAATAAAAAGGGCCTTTATTGTCTTGCACTGTTTGGGGGTTGGCGGGGCCCAGCTGACAGCTCTGGCTCTCTCGCAGTTACAGTCACGCAGTGGCTGCGCTCGAGTTCTCCTGAAGGCCTTTCCATTCACTGGTCTTGGGCGCAGCAGGCGGAGTTTTAAGTAGCTGCAGCCTGGTATGGGGCTCCTCAGGCACCTCTTCCTAGCCCCGCACGGTCCCTCCTTGTGGACTCTCTCACATGGTGGCATTGGGGCTGCTGGACTTCCTACAAGAAGACTCAGGTTCCAAGGGTACTTTTCCCAGGAAAGAGGAGGTGGGAGTCAATTGTATATTGGGACCCAGCCTCACAGGTCACACAGTGTCGCTTCTACCATGTCGTTGTCCTGGAGGCAGTCTCAGTCCTGCCCACGTACCAGAGAAGGAGCTATAGGTCCCTCTTCCAGATGGAAAAGAATTTATAGCTGTGCTTTGCAACCTCCACAGAGCCTCAGTTTCTCTGTATGTTAAATGGGAATAATAATGCATCTGGAACTAGATCTTTTGGGGGGAATGGGAGGATAAATGGGGCTAATGCAGACAGAAGTCATCACACCTTCAGGTGGTGAAAGTTAAGGCGCCGTCCAAACCTAAGAGATGGACCCTTAGGAAAAGCTGCCACGTGGCCCCAATTCTCAAGGTGGACCATGTGACAATGTTTCAGAGGCGGAAAGCAAGCGTAGTTTTCTCGCTGACATTCTTCTCTACAATAAATAGACCACCTGAGTTGTAAAGACATAACTTCCCCCTGGGATCAGGAATAAAGCCACTTTGAATGAAAGGGAAATACAGCCTATAAGCATTTTGGGTTTTTCCTGAACTTGCCCTTGATTAAAATCAGGTTGCCCATCACTGCTATGCGTCTTGTTACCCCCACTGCCCAGCTCAACTTGTCTTGCAAACGTTGCTGCATGTAAGTGCTTGTAATGGGAAGAATTTAAAAACAAAAACGAGTTGTCATTGGCCCATTTATCATTAGTGCAACCGTCCTTTGTTTCCTATGTGTAGATATAAGCTAAGGAGAAATTTGTCCTGCACCACTTCAGCTGTCATGCTCATAACAAGTAATTACACTAATTTATTAGTTAGAACTCTCGGTGTAATCATTAAAAGAAATGTGAGCAGGTTTAACAGAAAGGAGAACTGCGGGGCACCTCAGGTCCCCGAGTGCTGGAATGTGGCCAGACGTCACGGGGGTCTGTGACTGCCTGCTGAAGGGTTCTGGAGGCGTCCGTAATCTGCCCCGCACCCACCCTGGCTTCTCCCCGTGTCTGCGACAGCCCACTCTGCAGACTGACTTTTGCCTACTTCTCAGCTGGCCTCAGAGGTGGCTGTTCCGTCGTTGCCTATTTCGAGCCCTTCCTTTAGCGGATGTGTCCAAACGGAGTGAGGCCTCTTAGTTACAGGTTCCAGGTCTTGGGAGAGCTGATACGCTTGGCCCTGCATGGGTCAACATCCATTCATCTGGACCGAAGGCTCAAGTTACACAGTAGAGGGGCAGGCTCCTGGGTGCACGTGGGCAAAGTGGGGGGTGAGGGCAGGGCAGGGCTGGTGGGGAGGGGCTCAGGGATTCCTCGTGAAAGGCCGGGACGCTCCCGAGGGTGGCCATGACAACTTTCTAACTCAGTTATTTATTCACACACGTCCCTGTACTACCCAACTTAGGGGCAGGACTGTGTTTTATTCATTTGCTCTGTCAATATCAAACACTGCCCAACACCTAGTAAGTACTCAGTGCTTCCTGGGTTTATGAATGGATGCTTTTACTGTCATATTTAAATAACAAAACCACCTGGAGCTCTGGGCATGGATACAGACATTGAGCACCCTGTGCTCATTAGCCCACTAAATGGGCTGTCTCTTTTAACTCCATTTTGATCATTTGAAGTGTAGCCAAAAGGGACACATCGATGCTTGAAAATAAACTTCGCCGGTATGAATTCTTCTCTTGAATGAAATGTCACACAACGCATTTTAGGTGGGATTCTTACTGTTTGTAATGAGTGGCCAGAGTGTGTAATGAGGACAAAAAACTTGGGCTAATAATCTAAATAACGCCAATATTCACTGAACCCAAACAATGTATGTTTTAGAGTCTGTGGACAGTAGTGCTTGACAAAATCTATTCATTTGAAATGAAAAAGGAGAAGGGTTGGGGGTGGATTATTGGGAGATTGAAGTCAGAAGGAAAGCATGCAGTGAAAATCCAGCAATCAAGCTAGCGAGCCCTTCTCAGAGGGAACCAAAATTATACACCAGACTCATTTAATCAAAGCATCAGTTTTTGTGTTTTGTTTCCTTTTTTCTTCCTTCCTTCCTCCCTCCCTGTTTCTTTCCCTCCCTCCCTCCCTCTCTCTCTTTCTTTCTTCCTTTCATCAAGCTAGAAGGGACTTAAGGAATCATATATTTCATCCCCTCACAGTGTCATTAACTTGACTAAAGTCACCCAGCTGACCGGACGTGTCCAGGAACCCCACTGCCCAAGGATGCAGATAGCCTGGGAGAAGTGGCTCATTTTCCCCTTAAGATCTGCCATGTAGGGGAGAGTTCTCAGCCAGGAGTGACTTAATCTTATGCAATGACTGCTGTGACTCCTGGGACTCTCTTCCAGTAGTCTCAGCAGGCAGCAGTGTGCCCCGAAGCTTATCCCAGCCAAGCAGCTGCAACCCAGTGATGTGTCCCCTCTCCCAGCCACGTTCCTAGGTCCCTGTTCCAAAGGCATGGAGCTGGGAGGCCTGACACCAACTGCTGACGTCTAGCTTTATGCACCTTCAGCTACCGTGTCCAGCTCAGTCACGTGACTCTCTCTCCACCTAGGCCTACTGGTACGTCACACCGTGGTGGTGTCCCAACCCATGGGTTTGTTACATTGGGCTGTCAGGGGTGGTTCAAGTCATTTGTTACTAACAATAGGGTTCCAAAGTCTGCACATGACCTACTTTCCAATACGTAAATTACAGAGAGCCCAAGTTCATCCCCATGCCGCACTCAGTTGCCCTAAACATACTTTCTTCTGAAAGCCCGTAATTGTTGGATGGGCTTTTATAGCCTTTATTTTCAAGGAAGCGATTTTTAGCTCTTAAAGGAAAACACCACTCATGGGGTCTGCCTTTTGTGAGTGTTCCGTCTCGCGAGACAGTACAGGGTCAAGGGTTAGGTGAGTGGCCCCATGCAGGTTCATATCCCAGCATCCCCTCTCACTGGCTATCTGACCTTGAGTGAGTTACCCAGCCTCCCTGTGTTTTCCACCCTGTAAATTGGGAGTAATAAAAGTATACACCTTAGGTCGTTGTGAGCACCAAATAACATGTATGGAACACATAGAACAGTGCCTGGGACCGGTAAAGGCTAGTTTTTATAGTAGCTATATGTTACGGTGATGGGATTCCTCTTCCAAGGGTTTTCTGTGATGTTTTACTGGTCATGTTGTCTTTGGGCATAAAGAACAAATGCAGCATTCCCTTGCTGAATCACACCTGCACATCAGCACACAGGGCACCTCCACCCGGATCCCCTTTGTTCTCCGAATGCTCAGAATTCCATGGGCCTCTTCCTTGGCTGGCTCCAGAAACGTGTGATTTGGCATGAGGAACTTTTCTCCAAAGTATTTCATGATTCTCTTCCTGGTCTCCCCACCTGCACCCTGACTCACTTCTCTTTCCTACCTCCATTGCTTTTGGGCTCTCTGTTTTCTGGCCAGTGCCGGGAGAAGCGGGGAGGGGAGACTTTGCTCTGGTTTTCCAAGCTGTAGCCAAGCTGGCTCTGGGCCCGGGGGAGGGCAGACATCCAGGTGGCAAATCCCGGCATTGCGGTTAAAGTTCCAAACTACATTCCAATCAACGCTGTGTACTTTTGGGCACCAGGGGTTAAATTAGCATTTGTGACCTGATCTAAGTGTTGGAGAGACTACCAAGGAGGGACTCAAATAGAGGCCAGTGCCAGGACAAAGGCCTGCCTTTGATGTGTGACAGCCACTTCTACGTGTTGATCAGACTGACATCCTGCATTCCTTGTTACTTCATTGGTTTTTTTTTCTTTTACCATACATACTGGGCATAAACGATAAATGATAGAGTTGAAAATATATAACCCAGAAATAAGAACAGGGATGATTTCTTCTTTTCCTGAACGTGTGGGTCTCAGCCTCACCATTTGAGAGTCACCCAGAGTGTTTCTAAAAGGTACAGATTTTCTGATTTCATTGGCCCAGGTGAGGTCTGGGCATCGTATTCTGAAAGGTTGGCAGGTAATGTTAATGCTGCACGAACTCCTGGGGTGAGACCTGGCAGGCCTGGGCGTCTGCACTGAGCAGCCGTGGGTGTCCCCCCACACCTCCTTCGCCCCACTTCAGATTCCAAGAAAAGGGTCAGGTGGTACCAAAGAAGCTTCCCACAGAACCCCCAAATCATGTGTCTGCATAACCTCGTAACGCAGGTTTATAAATAGTAGGTGACCCATTGTCACCTACCGCATTTTCTTGGCACCATTTTCACACCCGTTTCTGAGATCCATCTTAAACTACTAAACAAGAATTATTGTGGACATTCAACAGCTACTCCTCCAAAATAGGATGCCAAAAGAAGGACGAAGGGGAAACTTTGTGAAGGTGTTTCTCCGTGGCTCTTTCCATTTTTCTTTCTATGGGCAGAATTTGTTGGCTTCTGAATGTCAGAATGACAGAGGCATTTGAGAAAATATTTGTCTTCAAAAATGCAAAGTAGAAGCAAAAGAAAGAATCTTAACACACTGGCGAGCGTGATCTCTCAACACTTAGAACTGAGTCATTTGGAGTAAATGAGTCTTCAACCACCATCCAGCCGTGGTTCTAAGGTGTTGCCAGGAGCGTCCTGGCCAGAAACACAGGCCACCTACGACCTCACCCCAGACTCCCCGTTCTCTAGGACAGGGGCCACTAAGCTGCATTCTAAGCAAGTTTCCTAGGTGCTCTGCTGGACTTCATTTTGTTAAAGGCACAGTCCCATCTCTGAAATGAAACTACACAGAATCCCAGGGAATACACTGGTAGACGTGGTGCTCCTCGTGACGAGGCAGGCTTGGGGTGCAGCAGGTGGCCTGTCATGGAGATTCAGGAAGGCTTTCCTGAGGTCCCCCCTTCTGCTGCCTGAGAGACTCCAAAGGGCAGGGTCCGCACTCCCCTGGGCTGCCATCCTCTACCTTGTCCCTGTCCTGCTCTCCATCCCCAGGGCTGTCCTTCTTAAGGTCTTCAGTCCTCTCGTCTTGCTGGACTCATTCTTCCTCAATCATCTTATTCACGCAATAGCTTCCAAAATACCTGCCTTTGCCCAAATAGTCATAAAAGAAACTTAATGTTGCAATAAGGCAAACTGATGTTTTTAACAGTTGCAGGGGGCACGTGAAGAGGTTGGGTAGAGGGACCAGCTTAGGAGTGAGAGGGTAAGTCGTGGGGTACAGCCAGGAGCTTACCTGGAGAATGGGGGGTTGAGTGATTGACCACAGATGTCTACATAAATCGGTCTCCCACTTCATCTGGGTCTAGTTGCAGGGGCGGGGGAGGCTCAGACCTCTGGCTAGGTGTCAGCCAAGGCCCTCTGGTGGCAACAAATCCTGGCCAAGAGTAGAGGCTAGCGGTTCTCAACCTGTGGGTCGCAACACCTTTGGGAGTCAAACAACCCTTTCACAGGGGTCACCTAAGACCATCGGAAAACACATATCAGATATTTACATGACGATTCATAACAGTAGCAACATTACAGTTATGAAGTAGCAACAAAAATAATTTTATGGGGGTCACCATAGCATTAGGAAGGTTGAGAACCACCGGCGGGGGGGGGTTCCCTGGTATAGAGGCTAGGCTTCGGTGCTCTCACCACTGTGGCCTGGGTTCGATTCCCAGTCAGGGAACTACTCCCTCCTCCCCCCACCCCTACACACACACCGGCCAAAAAAAAAAAGAAAAACAGAAAAGAAAAAGAGCAGAGGCTGGAGGTGGAATTCATTGGCTCAGTATTCCTAAGGCCACCGGGGTGTGGGGGCACCCCAACATCCTCCAGAAAAGACTCCAATTAGGTCTTGCTAGACTCGTGGGGCTGGGAGAGCCAGGACCCATGTTGGGGTACCCGGGCATTTTATGCTTCAGTGATTATTCCATTCATTTATTCACCTTTAAATCCATTTGTTTATTCCTCAAACTTAGGTTTGCTGCTTCTTCCCTTCCCCATTCAAAGTTCAGAGACTCCCATGAGCACCTACTACGTGCCTGGCCCACAGGGCTTCAGAAATACGCTCCTGCCTGTCTAGTACACCTTTTTTGTGTTTCCTTCTGTTCAAACAAAATCTATTGTTCTATCAAGGCCCAGACCTAGTGACACCTTCTCTCTGAAAACTCCTCAAGTTGTGTCAGCCACAGCCTCTTCTCTTGGGATCTCTTTTAGTCCTTACGCCCTGAGTCATGTATTTTCTTGCAGCACTGGGTTTTGTTCTACCTTCCCCTGCCTGTCCAATGAAGCTCTAAGCCGTTGGGGGATGGGGACTCGGCCTGTGAATTCTTAACACTGCCATTGTCTCCTAAGGCACTGAGGGCATGGTAAGGCCTCAAAAACAGGAATTGCATTTTAGAGAGATGACGGGACCCTCTGCCACCAAGTGGCTCTGGACGCACTCTAAGTAGGACCGATAATGAACTCTCCAAGTTTCTCAGGAACACTCACTGGGGCACGAATGGTTTAAATGAAAGGGTCAGCTATGCAAAAGACAGTAGATACAATTTGAAAAGCAATGGAGTAGCAATTTATGTTTGTCCTCACCAGAGACTAAAGGAATGCGAGTGTATTAGAAGCCAGTGACAAGTTAACGCTGGCGGTCTGTGGAGAGGTGAGCGTGACACGGATCCAGCCTGTCACACCCATTTCAGGTTTCTCTGAAGTGTGGTGGGAACATGCAGGTTCCTCTCTTGATATGAGCAACTGCTGAGGGAAACAACCGCCCGAGTCAAAAACTTGATCCCGAGACACTTCTCCCACAGAGATCAAGTGACCTAGTCTAAGGAAATGAGAATTAGATGCCACAGTCGAAGTTCTCTTTCTGTTGTCACTCTGTGGGTTGGAGAGCAGCGGGGAGAAAAGGGGAGAGATCTGGAAGTTTTAATGGGTCCCTTAAAATGCTAACAGGGAGAATAAGAAAATATGCTCCCAGCATAGAGTTCCCTTGACCAAATTTCACTTTTTCTCGCCCGTGTAACAACCTTCCCCTGGTCCTTACACTTCAATATTGCTAAGCTTTATTCTGGGCATTTACTTGTCTTCTTCTATCCCTTTATGATCTTCCTCTTTATTTTATGCTCATTTCTTCCATTTACTCTCCTCTCACCCCATCCTCAAAGTCTTTAAAAATTACTTTTTTTTTTTTTAAACTAAAAGTCTTTATTTCCAATGCCCAGCATGGAGCTTTTCGTGAGAAAAGGATGGGGTTTGCGGCCTGGGGACGCAACCAGGGCTTCTTCATGCGTGGCTGCTCTGACGGTCCCCGTCCTGGGAGTCGTCTGCTTTAGCCCAGTATTTCTGTAGTGTCACGTAAGGAAGTAGCTTCTCGGTGCATCTGGAACTCCTGAAAAGAAAAGCACGTGACAGGTGGTCAGAGTTGTCATGCTTAATCTATATTCCTTATGACCTTGAGTCAATTCATAGGCTCACGTGTGCACAGTGCTCAACACGGTTTTTAAACAGCAGCTTTCAGTTTCTTTTTTCCCTTCCTGGCATCCACCACTATGTGGCAGGCACTGGCCTAAGGATGCAGGCAGGAACAAACTGCATTTGCTGCTCTGGTGGGTCTCAGAGATACAAAGATGGAATGCAACCTGGTTATGTAACCTGCTGTGAGTGTTCTAGTTTCTGTCCCACCCGCCTCCCTGTGTATCAAGCATCCTCCTTTTGGGGGGCACGGAGGGCAAGAGGAGTTACCTACTGTTTTTTCCAGGCTTAATGACCTGCCAAATGGGCATCATTTGTAAAGCACATGTGGGAAGCAGGGGACCTCAGGGGAGGAGTAACAGCTCAGATAAGATGAGAAGTCAGAAGCCCAGTGGGATTCCTTGACCAATGATCACGGCTGTCCTTGGCTCTTTTACATCCTACTCCTCTGCTTCCTCGCACCTATCCTACACTGTCAGCCTCAAGCTTTGGGAGTTCAGAGGACCTGCCATTCTCCTTCTACATCACACACTGCTTTGAACATTTATTGAACAATTACTAACTTTACAGACATTCACTCATTTAACCCTACAAACTTGTAGGGTAGATGTGTTTATTACTCTCGTTTTAGGGATGAGGAAACCAAGACTCAAGAAGGTCTAGTAACTTGGTCAAGGTCACAGGGCATTACATGTCAGGGCAAAGACTAGAACCTGAGCCATGTTTGTTTTTGTTTTTGTTTTTTAATTTCCGGGGGGGGGGGTATGTTCGATTCCGGCTGGGAATCGAACCCAGGCTGCAGCGTTGACAGCGCCAGTGCCAAAGCCTTAAGCCACTACACCACCAGGGAACTCCCATGTTTTTTTTTTTTAACTAACACCCTACACTGCCCCTCTCTGGGATTCTCCACTTGGTGTCCAAGCAAAGAAGGGGACTCATCAGCATTGGCGGAACTGATGAAAACACACTGGGTGTGACCTCAACATAGGTGTTACTCCTTCAATTCAATTTGACAAGCTTCCGTAACTGGCCTCCCGGTTAGGCTCGGTGGGATTTGATGAACCTGAGTAGGGAAGATTCTTTGTCCTTCAAAAATTCAGGACTATGGGAGGGGAGGGATAGAAATAAGTGACTTTCAAGTGCACTACAGAACACAGCTTTATGAACCATCATTTGAATATGTTCTCTCCTGCATTCATTCATGAAATCACTCTTTTATTCATCCAACAAGTGTTTTCTCTGATAAAATAGTACAAGCTGAAGGGAGGCAATTCCTGAATCCACATCTACCACGTACAGGAGGAGATAGACTAGCAGTCCAGTACTTCAAATATTGAATCTCTTCTTTTCATGTGTTTTTCTAATCATTAAAAAAATCAATTATTTGTATTACCTTTAATAGATATTGAATTAGGTTTCTTTTAATCTAATGGGTAATAAATTTAAAATTAATCCAAGAGGGGAGCAGTGGCTCCATCTGATACATTTTTCAGAATCTAAGCATTTGGATATATTACTTTCATTTTCTTTTAAAAAGTGTCTAAAAATAGTTGTTCCCTGCTCTAATGAAGACAACATCTGAAAATCCAAATTCAGAAAACATAAAGCATGAGGGATTACTAATTAGCTGGCAAAAACTAATTTCCCTTTACAAAAGAATTCATTGTCCCTTCAAAAGGCATAATAGCCTTTTCATGAATGCTGGTTATGATCTTCCTTAGTGAAGAAATCTCTGGGTAGAGAAAGTTAAAACTGAGGATCCACAGGCACGGGAAGACCCTGGAAGTACGGTGAAGATAAACAGAAGGGTGTGGCTTGGTTTACGAAACTCGGATTGAGGACAACTTTTTGCATCACGCTCACTGGACACCGCAAGGGCGGGAACTTCTGAGTGCTAATCCCGCAGGCTGTAGGGCTTCCCGCAAAGAATGCCGGGGTGGCCAGCAGGAGGCGGGGCTTCTTTTACTCGTGCACTCGGAGGCTCTGTGAAAGAAAATACGTTTTCGGCTAGAGTTTTCTATTTTATCAGCGAGTCAAGTTTTCCTGCTTGCTTTCTTTTAAGCCACAAGGTTCCAGAATGTGAAACTAACAGAGCGTGCTTGATCATCCCCCTTCCTCAGGCCGTTGAGTTTACTTTTATCACCTTCGGCCTGGGCTCCCACCCCGGTGTTCAGTTTAGGGTGCCTCGACCCCCCCTTACTGGCTCCCCCTGAGAACGCTGCTGTCATTGTAAGTCAGGTCGCACCGTTCGTCGCACCCGTGAAGCAGGGAGCTGCACCCCTCGGCTCTAAGTTGCGAGGCCACACGTAGGGGAGTAAAGGTTGGAGGGTGGCTCGACGTTCAGCACCCCCGTCATCCACTCGCATTGCAAAGCCAGGCTCCAGAGCGCACGCACGGCGCCCCCACGTGGTGGTTTCCGAGAGCCTCCTCCCGGGTCCAGCCACCCCCGCGCCGCAGCGCCTGGGCTAGCCGGGTTCCACAGGGCTCCACGCGCAGCCTTAACGGGGTCAAAACTTCGGCCAGCAGCCCCCGCCGCGAGATGGACCCTGCCTGCCTTTCTGCCGCTCCCAGAGAGCAGCCGCCGCTTCCAGAAGGCGGACTGTGCACTCGCCTCGGCCGAGCTCCGCGCGAGGACTGGATCGGGGGTCGCGGGGCGGCCGAGTAGTCCCCCGCCCGCGCCGGAAGTCCGCGCGTGCGCGCTGGCAGGCCGTGAGCGCGCGTCCAGCACGGAGGGGCAGCGGGGGCGGGGCCGCGGCCGTTTGCAAGGTGTCCCCGCCCCCGCCCCCCGGCGTTCCGCGGTCGCCGTGACAACCTGAGCGGCGGCGGCGGCGGAGGGCGCGCGAGTCCGGCGCCGCCTCCCGGCCGCAGCTCCAGGCAGGCAGCCGCCGCCCGGCCTTGCAGTTCTCCCCGCCTCCCGGCCCGCGGGGAGGGACTGGCCCGCCCTCCGCGGAGAGTGAGCGGCGCCGGGGCCGCCCCGCCAGCCCGCCGTTTCCCGGCCGCCGTCCGGGCGCGCGCAGCGAGCGGGCGCGACTATGCCAAGATGGTCCTGCAGGCGCGGAACAAACACCGGGAGGCGGCCCCCAAGCCGTCCCAGCCGTTTCGCGCCCCGCAGTCGCCACTGAGGGGGGCGCCGGACGCCGGCGCTGGGGAACCCGGGCCCGAGCGCGCGCTTCAGTCCCCCGGGCGCAAGGGCGCCGCGGGCAGGAAGGGGCCCCGCGCCGAGCCCTCCGCGCCGCCCTCCCGAAGCGGCCTCGGGGGGCGCCTGGCGGCCGGGCTGCGCGGGGCGCTGGGCCTGCGGCGTGCGGGACGCGGCCGGACCTGGACCACGCTCCTGCTAGGTGAGCAGCCCTAGCGCGCGGGCGCCGCCGGACGCGGAACTTTAAGGCGCGTCCCCCCCCCACCCCTGTCCTCCGCTCCCCTCTCGCTTCCGCGCAGCGGAGCCCCGCGGGCCGGTCCCCGCCAGTTTGCAGCCCTCTCTGACTTTTCCTGGGACGTCCTCACTTCTTCCTCCCCCCTTCTCATCCTCCCCCAGGCTCAGCCAGCTACGCTCTCTCTCCACCCATTTTCTGTCTCTGCTTAAAAAAAAAAAAAAAAAAGGCTCGGAGATCAACAGCTGCCCGGCCTGGCCGCGAACTGGCAGGTCTGCGCTAACGAGACTTGAGCGCTGCTGATTGGCGCCCACCGGCCGCCTTCCCGTCCTCTCGGCCTCCGCCCCGGAGGATACTTTGTTTGGGGTTAGAAGCGGTTCTGTAGAGCTTAGCAAAAGCACGTTCCCTGTCCTAGAAAGTTGCTCAACTTATAAATTTTAGCGAGCTCTTTTTTCCCCCTTGGCCGCATACACTGCCGGTGGCACTTTATTTGTGATTCTTCTCCACAAGTCGCTTTCCAGAGTGTTTCCCTGCCGACCTGGACCGTTTGGTGAGGATGGCTCCCCTCCCCTCCCCTCTTCCCCCGCTGCCAGGCACCAGATGGATGATGTGTAAGGAGGTACTGAACAAAATAAACTCGAAACATCCCCAGTCTGTGGACCGACTTAAGGTTTCCTTTGTTTGCTGATAGGCATTCTGACAAGGCAAGTTACAGCAATTTGGATAATAGGGCTAATTTTTCTAAGTTAGCTAGTAAAGTGCTATAACACTGCCATTCCTATATAATGCCATTAATGGGCTTTGGCTACTAAATTATTTAGCTGTTGGTGACTTATCCCTTACTAGCTTTTCCGATTCCCTTAGTGACCCAAAAGAATTTAGACGGAGAAATGGAACACGGCAAAGCCACTTCCTTTGAGATCACAGCCATCACTAGAAGCCACTTACCTTAAAAACGCAGCAGCGTCATCTGTCATCACTGTGTGTGTGTGTGTGTGTGAGAGAGAGAGAGAGAGAGAGAGAGAGAGAATGAGAATGGGCTCAGAAAGATTGATATTATTATTGGGGTACTTTTTTTCTGTTGTAGATTCAAGCCTAGAAAAATTCAGTATTTTCAGTACCGAACCTTCCTCCTTTCCTCAGTAGTGAGCTTGCAAAACCTTGCTGGTGTGCAGGTTAGGTAAGTTCACCTTGGGGAGGCAGCATGGTACAGTGAGTGGAGGAGACTGACTCTGGATTCTGCTCGCAGTGCTGAAGTTTGATTAAATTTCGAGGTATTTCCTTTGTGAACCTTCTCTGTGACATGAATTGTCACCTCCCTACTTACTTTGTGGGTGTGTCCTGAGGAGCAGAACTACAGGGTGGGTAAAATATGGGAAGACATTTTGCGTCTAAAGCATTTAACAAGTTTTAGTTGCTGTTATGAAAGCATGTGCATAATACCAGTTTGAGATCTGGTGACAATGAAGTTGCATTTTCCTTGAATGGCTAGTGTAAACATTAACAACTTTGTAGTGAAATAAGTAATGGCATCGCTTCTTTAGGGAGGTTACAGAAACAAAGGAAAGCAATACCCCCGTTTTCTTTTGTGCCAGCTTTCTTGTAACTGCACTTCCTTTGACTCTTGTATTGGATGGCTTATGTTTGGATTTGGTAATGTCCATACCACAGTACAGTTTGGCGCTAATGTGACAGCGTGGCACTTTGCTCGACTCGCCCCTTTGCCCGTTGGAAGGAGGTACCCGTGAACAAGCTGTCCCATATTCTTGGGTGTACTCTGGCCACTGGCCACCAGATATGTGGAGGTTAGATGGCTAGGTCTAGAGACTTCCTGTTCTCACTATAACCATCTACATGAGGCCACAGAGCAGCTTGATCAATGGTTCTGGAGAATGATCGGACCTGGGGTGTTTGGTTCTTTCTCTGGCGTTGGATCCTTGGATCCCACAAAGAGGAGCCGAGTGCAGACATTTTAAAAAGCTGCTTCATTCCTTCGCCTCCCAGAATGAGTGAGGGTGGAGTTGACCCTGTGCAGTTCTTTCGTATGGGACTTGGCTTGGACAAAAATTGTTTTGTTTATATTTAGGAAGAAATTTTAAAACTTGAGGCTCCTTGATGAGAGCACAAATTTTTAAGAGTTAGAAACTGACTGGGGGCCCCTACTTTATTTTCTCTCATCTCTTTCATATTGTGCTGAGCACCGTGAGGAACTCACTGGTTACCAAGGTGGGCCTTTCCACTGTTGGGCAGTGTTAAACTGTTAAAAAATCCATTTGACTAAACATGTTTTTCTTATTTTTGGACATTATTTATTATTTGCCATTATTTAATGATAACAGTTGTAAAGAAGGGTTCTTGCAACGACTCTTTAGAGGCCTCAGCCCAGCAGTCCCTGAATCACCGGGGAGGCACTGGCGCAGTGAGAACCCCGGCAGTGTTTCCCAGACGCTGTTGACCACGATCCACAGTCAGCAGTGCACTTTGCACTGACACAGCTCACACTGCTGGAAATGCAGCCCCGGACACGTATGCACGTGTTTATCTATCTGCTTATGTACGTCAGGGTCCCTGCGGGAAATATTTAATACAAGGACTGTTTTCTGAAGTGCGAGCAGGTTTAAGGAATTCACAAAGGACTTTGAGGCATTTTACCTTTGAGACATCTGTGAGATGTCCCAGAAGTGTCACGTAGGTGGTGGGGCCTAAGCGGTCTGAGTGGAGACATAAAATAGGAAGTCATCAACAGATGAGTGACAGGACATTCATGGGACTTGATAATAGCATCTTCTACTCACTAGGGGCTTCATTTCTGCCAGGCAGGGTGCTAAGAGCTTTAAGTGACGACACCGTGACTGTCATACCCATTTTACCAGATGGGGGATCTGAGACCACAGATGTTAGGTCACTTGCCCGAGATCATTCCTGGAATGGAAGGGCCAGGATCTGAACCCTGTAATGTGGCTCCCATCTTCGTGCGCTTCACCGCTATGCTGTATTTCATCTTGGGCAGGGTGAGTATAGCAAGGGAAGGAAGGGAGCCCCAGAATCCAGCTCAGAGAAACCCTAGCATTTAGTACTCAGTCAATGTTGCCTTTAACTTCCTTCTTTGGGGAAAATAAAGGAATGAGGGACCAGGCATGGAAGTATGGGGCTAAGCAGTGGAAAGGGAGTGTTAGGAGTGGCATAAGGGACAACGAAACCTGGGGAACTGTGAGGCAGGGACCCCTGGCCATCTGATGGGCTTGCTATCAAGCACTGAGGCGCAGAGCACCAGCTCTGAGGTGCGTTAATAGGTAGATGTCAGTCCCATACATTTCCCTGGAAAGCCAGCGAATAGGATGGGAATTTGGGCTTTTAGGGAGTTTTTTCAGTGTATAAAAATTTTTTTTTTCATTCTAAAATAGGCTTCTGGTTAACTCTAAAGAATGTTTATAATCACTTAAACCAACCTTGTCCAGTTCATGGCCCGTGGGCTGCATGGGGCGCAGGAAGGCTTTGAATGCAGCGCAACACAAATCTGTCAACTTTCCTAAAACATTATGAAAATTATGCACAAACCTTTTTTTTCTTTCTTTTTTTTTTTAGCTCATCAGCTGTCATTAGTGTGAGTGTATTATGTGTGGCCCAAGACAATTCTTCCAGGGAAGCCAAAACATTGGACACCCCTGAGTTAAACTATTACTAAGAGATATAATTAGAATGGTGCTGAGTATGTTATATTTACGAGTGCTCAAATGATAAATGCAATGAGTTTCATTTGAATAAATATGAAGATATATTACCAATTTGTGATTGATTTTTGGTCCCGTAATATGGTATCAATACTGAAAGCAGATATAATTTTATTATATACATGTATGTATTTTGGATGCTGACATTTGGACTGCAAGTTTTACACACTTAGATGTTAGGCTGTATTAATCTCTCTTAAATTTCATGTTAGCGAGACTCATATTTATCATAGCGACTATAAGCCTGTGTGCGTGTTTCCAAGTGGGGTGGTTCTCAGCTTTATTATTTCTTTGTTTAGATTTCAGAGTCCTTGATTTAAATTTTTTTCTGAGGAATTTCCTCCCACTTGTCAGTGCATTCTTTTGGCTATTATGTATTTGTTAACATTTTCATGCTCAAGCTTCTGGTCAGAAGGACAAGTGATGGCCAGAGCCGTGGAACCCAGGCTTTCCTGCAGGCCTTTATTATTGCAGTCATGTGACCTTGGGCCTTATGTTAGCATAAACCGTATTTGCCTTCAAAGGACCCTGGATCTTTTTGCTTAATACTTTAAAGTGCTCTGTAAACTGCAGCTAATAAACAGACATTAGACATTGTCTTTGTAATTGAGAGTTTCCTGATTTTTTCCTCATGGTTATAAGGTACTATTTTGCTCAATGCCAGGTATATGGAGGAGATTCATAATCCTCATCACACAGGCAGACCTCTGTGAATTTCAGGTTTTACTAAGAGCAGTGATTTCTTGAAACCATAACTGAATTTTAAAGCAGTCTTGCTTCTCACTTTGAGACTCAGTATCTCCATTAATAGAATGCATCCCTTTTTCCCCTACTCAAGAATGAAACTTTTATTCAAAAAAGAAAACAAACTAAAAGGGCCACACCTACCCAGGCTTTTAGTTTGGTGATCAGGGAAATGAAATTGCAAACGGAAATAACCACGGAGGCACCTTGGAGAGGATGAAGTCTGAGATGTTAGTGCTGAGAACGGGAAAGTACCAAGTGAAGACCCCTCATGCCAGATTTGATAACAGTGACACTCAGAGGCTACACAACTTCTAGGTTATATAAAATCCAACAGTATTTCCTTTTTGAAGAATGACTTTTTTTTATTTTTAATTCTTTTCCTTTTTTAATCACTCTTTTCAGCTATTAGAATTTTGTCAGTTTTCCCTTCAAAGTATTTTTTGAGTTTATAATTTGCCTTTTCCTAATAAAAAATGGTTAGAAATACACATTTCCAAGTGAAGTCTGCTGAATCTGGATTTGTGAGAGTGGGGCCCCAGGAATGCAGTCTTAGCATACTCCTCCTAGGTCATGTTTCTCAAGCCCAGTGCATGTCCGGGTCCCCCAGACAGCAGACCAGCAGTGCTTAGAGCTCCCAGGCCATCTCCACATGCTGTTAGTGTGGAGACATTGCCCTTGGGAATGTTTATAAATGACCTAAGGGTCTTGTTGAAATGTGGAGTTGGAGTCAGGGGGTCCGGGATGGCCCCTGAGAGCCCGAGTTTCTAACAAGCTCTCAGTTGGTGCAATTACTGCTAGAGGACACTTGGGACTACATGGGAGCCGGTTATGTTCATGTTTGTGAACAACTGCATGGGTTTTGTTCCTGTCATTTCTGTACCTGTGATAATTAACTTAGACTATGTATCAGAATCACATGAATTTAAAAAATCTCCGGAGTAACAGATTTAGGGGCCCTGAATTAATACTTGTGTATCTCTGGTTTTGTGTCGTGCCATCAATGATTCTAATGTGATGCCATGGCTTAGACCACTGTGATCTATTTGCTGCATTAGGATTATTTCCTCTGAAACTTGTTCTGTTTCTTCATTGACTGGCTTGGTGCTTCCCATCCTTTTTCACATCATGACACACACAGAGAAAATGACAGGGGGTAGGAGGGTCTCCTCAAAGCCTAGAGGTTGCTGGTCCCAAGGACTCCGGCACCCCCATTCTTGGTACTCTTGGCCCCACTGGTGAGGAAGCTCTGCCAGAACCCCCTCCTGCTGTTCATGGTGCCTGTAAAACCTGATACACTGTATGTACAGTGAGTATTACCTCATGGTCGCCATTACCGTGTTGTGTTCTGTACCATCAGTATTGAAGATGGGGATTTTGTCCGGTTGGATCCAAGTCAGCATCCAGCTTGATTACTTACACCTGTCTCCTTTTCTGGCTGCCCACCATAAATCCCACCACCTAAGTCGTAATCATGTCTTGAGGTGCCTGCTCCCCATCCCGCTTTCAGAGACCCTGCCCTGAGAGGGTCATTACTGCCTCCTCATTTCTCACAGTTCACAGACTTCGTGCTGTTTGCTTGAGGGCCTAATGTGTTCTCTCGTTACTTTATGTACCCATATCTTACCTCGCAAAGATTTTGTGTTGAAAGGCACAGATGTTGGCTAATATTTTTTTTAACGTTCTTCTGAGTTTCTGAGAAAATGTGCTGTGCATCTAGTCAGCATTGAGATCCGTGTTGGCTGTACAGCACTTGTAACTCACACAAAAAGCTAGGTGTTAGAAGGGAGGAAGGAGCGGAGCTCGTGGCATTCATGACTGTTTTCTCTTTGCCAGACTGGGTCTTAAAGAATGTCTTTTCACTCGATAGTTACCTCATAGAAACTGGGCTTTGTTCATTGGAGATACCTGTAGACTAGAATATGATTTATTTCAACATATTGATTTTACCATATATTTATCTTCATGTACTGAGAATGCTTTGGGCAGTTTCACATGCTTAGATATTGTCTTTAGGTGTTTAGGCTTTTATTTGAGTACATTCCACAATTTCTCTGACACGGTGATAGTGTTGAGCCCAGTGAGGTGCCTTGCAGGGTGCTAGAGGATGTGGGTAAAGGTGAATCAGACACAATTGCAGCCTCAAGGCTTTTCTATTCACAAACTGCCATATTTGAATTCCTTTGACTTTGAAGGACGAATTAGGAGGTTTTAGGCAGGAGCAAAGGCATAGCATCGTTAAAGGACTTGGTATCTTAGGGGACTGTCGCCCAGAGCAGCCAGCAGGAAGGCTGTGTGGTGGGGACTAACTGGAAAAATAGGCCTGTTACTGGTGTGAGCCACGGGAAGTCATGGGGCTTTGCACGCAAGGGGATGAGGTGCGAGGTCTGCACACGTGGACTTGGACATTCCGCAGGACGGGCTGTTGATGTGGAACAGGGACACAGTTTATGGGTGACTTCAGCTTCTGGAAAGATACTTATAAACTCTGAATGGACCCTTGAGAACAATAAGAAATTATTAGTAATATTAGGGAGGGGTTGAAAATAGAACTTGTCAGGGTGTACTTGAAAAGCTTGTCCAATAGCTTTAAGAAGCATCCTTAAATATCCTCTTTTTATGTCATTTTGTCACTGGAGTTAGGGAAGCTAAAACGCTATAGAATGCTTTAAGTATGGATTAACCTCAATTTAGGAATAAATTGTATTTTTAAAGTTTGCAAGTCATTTTGGACTTAAGAGTACATTTCTCTATATAACTATTGTTACAAGATGAGGTCATCAGATGCCCAGAAATGGGAAAGGAGGCAGCTCTGTCTCCATGGCAGAGAAACTGAGGTTTGGAACTAGAAACCCTGTCCTGCCGTTTACCAGCTGGGTGCCTTGGGAGAAACAACCTGAAGGCCAGCCTCTCATTTGTAAAACGGGAGTAAGTACTCCCAGGGGGTTGTGACTCAGCTGAGAGAGCCTGCCGGCGCCCTGTGAATATAAGTCACGTACCAGTGAAGTACACGTGGAGGGGAAGACAGTGTCCCAGCGTGTTTGTGGTCCGGAATACATGTCCCTGTCCGCAGCTGCAGGAGAGTCACCTGCAGGTAACCAGAGGGGCAAATGAAGAAGCAGCCCACCCAGGCTTCAAGTTCTCCTCTCACACCTTAAGGAGGAAGAGGGCAGGAAGGAGTTCTGGGTGCATGACTCACCCTTCCCAGTTATCCTGATGGCGGGGTGCAGGGTGGCGTGGGGGACCTGGAGAAGGTCTAGTACTTCTGACTCAGATACTGGGACTTGAAGGAAGGGAGAAGTTGGGGAGAGGAGGTGAGAGCTCTGGGGGCTCCCACACCAGCAGAGAGCGAGCAGGGTTTAGGAGCTCTTGAGGACGATGGGAGCGGTAGGGAGGGAGCCCTGTCCCTTTTCTTCCCTGGGTCCTCCTACCCTCCTTCCTGCTACTGCCCATGCTGCAGGCCAGGCTTGGGAGCCGGGCAGGGGCCGTGCCCTCCTCCCTTCCGAGGGCTGTGGGCTGACCTGTGCGGGGCAGTCCGGAGCAGAAGGACAAAGGCTGCACCTGGGCCTAGGGGCTACCACTGTGAGGCGGGGGCGGCAGAGGGAGCACCGCCAGGCAGGACGACGGAACCCTACCGAGGGGAGCGCAGCCCTGCCCCGCTGTCCCGGTACCCCTGCTCCCTGGTACCCCTGCTCCCCCGGTACCCCAGCTCTCCTGGTACCCCCGCTTTCCCGGTACCCCTGCTCCCCTGGTACCCCTGTTCCCCCAGTACCACCACTCCAGGCTGTGAAGAACAGGCGATTTGAACAGCTGGCTGCAAGTAGACCTGGGGTGTAATTTGCACCCAATCAGTGGGGACTCTGTTTTTTGGAAGAAATTAGAGGGGGTGAGGGAGAGAATGAATGAGAATCCATCAAACAAAATATGTTTAACTTTGGTTTATTATGAGGACTTGATTTAGGATTATTTCATTTTCCCCCTTAATCAATAAACTTGTACACTGTAACTCAGCATGAAGTTGTCTGGCTGTGTGCTCAGCTGTGTGCTCCAACACACAGTTCAGTTAAGACGGTTCTGCCCTCAGGGAGTTCCACTCTAATTTGGGTAAACAAGAGTCTAACAACTGAAGAATTTTCAGTGAAGAGGCTGGTCCAGTCACCTGACTGAAAATTGATAGAATGCGACAAAAAAAATTGATATAATCCCACACAAACTTTCTTTAATCAGAAGTGGAAGGAGTGTCCAGTTTAGTTTCAGTGTTTGTAATTTATGTGCTTCTAGCAAAACCCTCAGTGGTAGGATTGCAGTCTTTTGAAATTAGCTGACACAGCAAACCTTTTCTTGAACACCTTTTTCTTATAGAATAGGTTTGGATTCTTTGAAATGTCGTATTTTTATGTTCGTATTTTTAAGCCTAACTTGATATAGCTCGTGTTAAAATGGAAAAAGAATGGATTATCAAGTTCGTGACAGTCCTAAAAGGCTATAAACGGGGTTGATCATCACTAGGATAAATTTAGAGAAAATCAATTTTAATGTCTTCTGTAGGCACGAAAGTAAGAAAAGGTCTGAAGAGGAGCCTTCAGAAGTTTTTCTCACTTTGTATGTTTATGCTTGACTCACAAGACCGTATCTGCTTTACTTGGGTTTTCAAATGATATAATGCGATTCATTTCAATTTTGAATAAATTAAAGTATAGCTCTACATTTTTCTATAAAAATAGCTTCTATAAAACATGCTGCCTGTATCAACAGACAAATTGCCACTTTCCTTTTCTTTTTATCTTTAAAACGAAAGGAGGGAAGGGGAATAAGACCCTGGAGTCGGTGAGGGGGTCTTGGCCTTTGTCTCACCTCCGTCCTCGCAAGGCGGTGCGGTGCAGTGCATGGCTCCCGGGCCAGAATTCCTCCCTGCGACTTCCCTCCCTCGGTTTACCCGTGTTGCTTCCTTGGGCAAGTCACCAGAGTTCTCTGGGCCCCAATTTGCCATCTGTATTCTATGGAAACATTTGCACCCATCACACAGGGTAGTTGTAGTTACTGAATCAGTTCAAGTAAAGCACTTACAAAGTGCCTGGCATGTGATAAGAATTCAGATGTTTACTGCTTTATTATTATTACTCATAATTGAAATGAACAAAGGAATTCAAAACCTTGGGCACGTTATGAATTGACTGGTGTTCTGGTGCCCTTGCAATCCCCAGAACTCCAAGGATTGTTCAGTGCTGCAGAAACTGTACCTTCCATCCTTCCCCTGAGAAGCAGTGGCAGTCTGAGGAAGTGGGGACATGGTGACCTTGCACTTACACTCCAGAATTGTGAAGGTCAAAGGCTGATTGAAAGGCATAATGTGAAATACATTGCTGTTAAAGTCAGCAGAAGAGAGGATGCCTTCTTTTAAAGAATTATTTAGTGTTATTCTAGAAGTTGTTACTATCAAACGCAAGCTAACAGTAAAATTGTAAGACAAGAGCAGCATTATTATTTTAAAATGGTATTGTTGAAAATTGAGAATTGAAGATAATAAACCAAAAAAGGTATAAGAATTAGTAGGTTAGTAAATGAGCCTTAAATCAATATACTACAAAAATAAATACATTAACAATATCCAGTAAAATATAATGGAAAAAAAAAACAACTTTGTGGTTTTTAGCAGAAAAAGATGTTAAATTCCCAGGAAACTTAAGAAATATGAATTGTCTATGTATTATGATAAATACGTATTAAGTCTACCGATAGGATTTTTGTAAAGGATAATTGAAAAGCAATTGAATAATTGAAGGTAAATACCATGTTTATAGATGTGAACAGACAGATTTATATTGTAAACATGTAGATTCTTCCCAAATTATAAACGAAATCCTAATTATAATCTCAAAGGATTACCAAAGTATAAGTATGACAAGTATGATAGAGGTGGCATTTACATTCTGTGAGAGAATGACTTATTCAGAACATGATTCTTAGATCATTGAGAACATAAAGCCCAAATTTTATTATGGTGCGGTGAAATCTTTAACCAGAAAGGACATGGATGGAGAATTAGTCAGTAAGAAAAACAAAATTTCCAAAGGTCAAAATGCCATGTACAAACAAATGTCGTGTCAACTGTAGTTAAATATTTGCTGTTTCAGTGATAGCTCTGTCTTTTGCAAATATTAATATCTCCTAGGCAAAATCTTATTTTTTTAAATACAAGTATAAATACTTCTTTAAGAGTAAAACTAAAGATCTGAGCTGTTTTGGTGTTCATTTCTAAGAGGATTTTCATAGTTGAATTCCTAAGTAGTTACTTACTCAGAAGCCAGCATAGAGTAAGACGAGCTTGTGATATAAAAAAATTGAATCGTATTTTCTGGATTCATCTTAATATGTTCTTTGAACTTGGACAAAAAGCAAACTATTGATTCTGTTAAAGTAACAGAAATTCGACGGTAAATTTTAAAGATCTGCTTGGCTTTATTGAGTGATTCAAGAATTGGGCAGCATCCCATCTATCTAGCTCCACTGAGCTGTAGGAAAGGAAAGGTTTTAAAGCGGAAAGTGGGTGGACGAAGGAAATGACTAGCAAAGAGCGGGTTGTCCCCGGCAGGTGGCCGTCCTGAGGGGCAGGGAAGAGGCCCACCTGTGGCTGCCTCACTAGCGCTGACCCGGTGCTTCCGCGGTGACTGGTTAAAGGTCCCTGATGGTGTAGTGGCTTAAGGCTTCAGTGTTGGCGCTGTCAGTGCTGCGGCCTGGGTTCGATTCCCAGTCAGGGAGCTACCCACATACCAAAAAGCAAAAAAACAAACAAATAAACAAACAAAAAAATAAAGGTCCCATGCCCGTGCTCACTGCCGCTGCAGTTAGGCTCGGTCTCGGTGAGCTTAGGTCTTGGCTTGCTCACTTGGGTAGCACAAGGGACTCCATTTTGGGCCTGATTGTTTTGTTTGTTTGTTTTAATATATGAGACTGATTTTATTATTAGCTAGTTTTTGCTTTCACGTTTTCTTTTCCCTTTCCATGTACGTATTTCATTTTAAATTTGTTTAAAAAATAGTAAAATTTGTCATAAATTGAGCTATTGCAGCAGTATATAAAAAATGGTTGTTCCCTGTTTTTATTAATCCCAGTTCTGTGCCCTGAAGTCACCATGTTCTAAGTTAGCTCTCCCCGAAGTTACCTCTCACCATTGGTTCTCCCAGTTCTGTTTGTGGGAGTTCTCATTTGAGGGTACCTTGTACAGTTTTCTGCAGATAACAGGCCCTCCTAATACTTTGTTGAAAGAGTGAGTGAATGAAAATTGTAGGTATGTGCCCACTTCCTTTATAACCCAGCCTCGTGGTATTTTAAGCATAGCCCTGGGCTTCTTTCAGAGAGTCAGAATTCTTCCCCCAACCCCTGAGAGTCTACCATTTGCACACCCCCATATTTACTATGCTTAGCTTTGTAATGCTTTTCTGTAAGTTGAAAACATTTCTTTATGCTAACAGTTTAATTTTTTTCCTTTTAGCTGCCTTTGCAGCCGTGTTGCACTGGTAAGATTGTTTTTCTTCTATGGCATATTTTATGCACATGTTTATAAATCACCATAGCTACTTCCCAGAGATGAAGGAAGAATTCACTATGAAAAGGATGAATATATATTATCATATGCAACACAACAGTCTGAAAAAGTAGTTTAATTGATAAATCAGGGTCAGAATAATGTAATTTTTTAATGAAAAAGATACATTATTAATGGTTATATTTGAAACTCACTTCGCTTTACATTAGTATAGTGTTCATGTTGAGAGGAAGATTAATTTTTTTAATCTTCTGGATGGAGAGAAATATGAATTTCATTAATCAGACATTGCAGAAATAGTAACCCAATGACATTTATAGTTTATAATTTTATTGTACTTGTCTTAAAATATTGTTATTCTGGTTCATTTTAATTTTAATATCTAATTTGAATGTGTTTTCTTATAGAGAGAAATTTTAGTATGAATGTAAGTCATACTGAGCGGAAAAACAAATATGGGTACCCCTATCCTTGATTTTTATTACAAAATTATCTGCAAATTTATCGATACTTATATTTTTGCTTTTAGAGTTTCTTTTAGAAATAATCCGTAGGATTAGGCGCAGCACTGCTGCTCTGTTATGTTTTGTTTCTGCAGGAGCCACATCACACACCTCTTCGAAAACGATCGGCATTTTTCTCACCTGTCAACATTGGAAAGGGAGATGGCCTTCCGCACGGAAATGGTTAGTTTTCCTGCTGCGGGATTGGCTGGGAGCATTTAGGATTCTAAACAAGTTAAGCTTTTTCTTAGGGAAATGTTCAAAGACGTTGGGAAGTAGGAGGAGTAGACAGCCTCCCTGTACTCAGCCCCTAGCTTCAGCCCCTGAGGACACAGCCGTTTTTTGGGGTTTTTTCCTTCTGCACCTACACACACCCATCTCTTTTTAAAGAAGACCTCAGATACTATATCATCTCATCCGTAAATACTTTCAGACCATCTCAAAAGAAAGGACTTTTTGTTCATGGGCACACTTGAAAACAGTGAACAGCAAATCAGTGTTTAAATGACCTGATTGGCTCTTCTTTTTCTTTCTTTTTTTTTTTACAGTTGGTGTGCTGGTAAGTTTGAATCAGAGTCCAAACAATGTTTATGCGTTGCATTTAGTTGATACAGCTCTTAAGTGTTTCAATCTATAAATACCTCTTCCCATTTTTGTTTTGTTTTCCTTGCTATTTGTTTTTTGAAGAATCCGGCCATTTGTCCTGTAGAATTACCCACAGTAATTAATACTATTTATTATCTTCTATAATCCCAAGTTTCCTGAAAATTGACAAATAAGGGTCTTGGTAGCTGAAGGTTTGTTTTTTTGTTTGTTTGTTTTCAGGAATATTTCAGGAGTGGTGCTATGCATTTATTGTACCATATAAAAAAGTCACACCATAGCTGGTTGTTCACTTTCAGTGATGTTCACATTGCTCAGTGGCTTTAGATGTTGTCATGTTGATCCCTCCATTGTAGCCTAGCCATCAGCCTCAATCAGTTATTTCTTTAGGATTTCCAAATGGTGATGACCTATTCTGTTATCTTTATTCTGCATTATTAACTGTAATTCTTCTATAAAGAACTATTTGGTTTCTCTGAGGTACACTTTCTACGAGTAAGACAGGTTAATGCTTGATCCTTTCTGTTTACTGCTTTTCAGAACAATGAGGTGGTTGTCCAGCATCTTTTTATGGTGACCAAGTATCACTGTGATCTGATGAATTTCAACATGTTTTGTAAACTTACCAGTCTTTAGGTGCTTGCACTTGGCTCTGTGTTCCCTTGGTAGGACCTGATGGTATTCTATACTTACTTTCCGGTCCTATAAGGCATTTTGTCTCCTGACCTAGAATCATCCAGTTTTCCGAGAAGCCCTGATTCCTTTCAGTGGCAAGTGGTTTAGGGAGCACAGTTTTGGTGCTAGAGATGCTCTTTGCTACAATTTTATATTAGATTGGTCTTTTTAGTAAACAGAATTAGGAAACAGTTTTTTAAAGAGAAAATAAATTATTTATATTCAAATTTTTAAATTCAAATTTAGGAGTCAGTGGTTTTTCCTTATTTTATATTAACTTTATATCTTTTCTGTTAGCCTGAGAACCTTAGTTTGAAATTACTTATATTTGAGGAATAACAATACCAAATATATTAAATATTAAATATTAATATATTAAAAATACGATTTCTGAAAACAATTTAGGACTTTCTTACATTTCTTTTTGACTTTAAGATATATTTCACTAGGGTTATACACTGAAATTACTGTATCTTAAAGTTACTGGAAATCCTCTCTCCATATGATAGTTAATTCCTTTCTTTTATCTTTTGTTTTTCCATAGTTAGTGATTTAAATTTTTTTGTTTTACAATTAAATAAGATATTTACATGGTTCCAAAATCAAACCTACAACACAAAGTAGGTTGTAATAGAGCTGCCATAACAAAGGACAGTCACTGGGGGCCTTCAAAGAGCGGAGATTGATGCTCTCACCATCTGGAGGCCAGACGTCCGAGATAGAGATGGAGGACGAGGCGTTGGTGGAGCCACGTCCTTTTTGAAAGCTGCAGGGGTGGGTCCCTCCTTGCCTCTTCCTAGGTTCTTGTCGTTTCTGGCCACCCTTGGTGTGCCTTGGTTTGCACTGGCGGTGCAGCCACTGCAGTCTCTGTTTCTGTCCTCAGAGACTTGTGGGCTCTTCTCCCATGTCTCTGTGTCTGTTTCCCTCTTATTTAAGGATACCAATTATGTTGGATTTTGACTCTATCTTATTCCAACATGGCTTTATCTTAACTTGATTACATCCGCAAAGACCCTGTTTCCAAATAAGGTCACACTCACAGGTTCCAAGTGGCCGTGAAATTTTGGGAGACATTATTCAACCCAGTACAGTAGGAAATTAATTTTTAAAACAGTGATACGAGAAGTAGAACACTGTAGTATCAAGGACCAGTGTTTCCATTTTCAGTAAACATCTGGGTAGGCAGATGACGTTCATATTCATGAGCCTTAAACCTGGGTTAGAGAATGTGGCAACGAATAGCATTGGCCACCAGGGTAGCTCTGGGCAAAATTGTACAGAGGACAGGGTTTCTCTCCCGTGTTTATCTGCCGTGTTTCATACGGCCATGCATACTCCCTCATAGTTGCTCGGTTTTGGTCCAACCTTAATCTTTCCTAATTAGCATGTCAAGCTAAAACCTCACCTGATTTCCTTAAAGTGGGAGCATCACCGCTGTTCCTCTCCCCCCACCCCCTCCACGCCCCCAGTTTCCCAGAGTTGTTACTTTATGCTGAGCTGATAGGAAGGAAAATAGCCTGTGAAATTAGTTGGCATTAGAATGTAATTTATGTGTAACACATCAGTGTTTAGTCTTTCTAATAGATTGGCCTTTTTACTTGTAAATCAGGAGGGAAGATGGCTGCCAGTGCCATTTTGGGGCTCCACATAAGCAGTTGGGGGAAATATTTTTGGCTCGGGAGGAATTTTTGGTCCATGGTAATAAGTTTAAGTTCCATAGTAAACTTCTCACTCATTACTGTATTTGTAAGATGGCCTTTTCTGGCACATTACTATGGGTGATAGGGTTTTCTTCAAGTGTGCAGTCTGAGTTATATGATTTTTTTTAAATGTTGAAAGTATTTTTGCAGCTATTTTGAGCTCAGTTGTTACAGTTAAGACAAGGTTATACTAAATTATGTAAGTTTTTTGCAATCTAAAAATTTGTCAGTGGTTAGAAATCTGGAATTGATTGTAGCTATTATTTGCTTGATTGCTGGTTTTCAAAAAACAGTTTTTTTAAAGTTTATTTAAAGCTAATAAGAGGTATACTAATTTTGTCCTTTTTATTACAACTCTAACTTGTGCTTATTTCAGGGATTATATTATTCCTACTTCAAGACCATTGTGGAAGCGCCCTCATTTTTGAATGGAGTGTGGATGATTATGAATGATAAGCTGACTGAATACCCCCTTGTTATTAATACGTTAAAAAGGTTCAATCTTTACCCTGAGGTAAGTAACTTTTTCAATTGTGATTTTTTTTTTAAATTTTTATAAAAGTGTTCTTTGTATTATGTGCTACAGCTAAATGTAAAGTATGAGTCAGTGCATTACGTTTTATTTCACTTGTGAAGAGAACATACGTGTCTTTTCTTGGAAAGGACTAAAAAATCATGATGAATTTTGAAGGGCTTTAGAGTGCGTCTGTGGGCACTGTTACGGTTGCGTGGCTTAGGAAGTGTGAACTTCCCTGGATTTGGTGTGCTCGTAGGCATTGCAGCAAGGCAGCCCCTTTACTGTCCCGTGGCATGTGCCCCCCAGTGTTCCCTGGCCGAGGTCTTCCTTCCGTGGAGCGTTCTTTCTGGGGGCGGGGCGGGGGGGTCGGGGAGAAGGTCGGCCTACCAGGAGGTGAGGGAGGGAGGCAGTGAGACCGGTAACCTTTTTTGGCCTCTCCTTTACCATCCTGCCTTCATGGGACACATCCGTAAGCATTCTCCAGGGCCCAGCTGAGATGTGCCTTCTTCAAGACTGTCCCTGGACTCGGCAGGAAGCACGTTCCCTGTGTTTTTCTGAGCATGATGCTACTGCTGCACAGCACAGCCCGAGGTCACGGCCATGGCTGCTGTGGTCCCTGCCAGTCAGGAGCGTAGGCTCAGTGCCAGCACTTAGTAGGGGGCTGTCAGTCCTTTCCCGTTGAGTGGACTTCCAGATCAGTGAGTTAGCCCCATTGATTATTGGGATAGAGGAGATAGAGACCAATAACTAACCACTGAGTTTCGGTGTACTGCTTATAGAGCATTTTCTGTAACCGTGTATACATTTACTTTTACAGAAATGGGATCACCAGAGAAAAATGGCATCATGTGGCCCATGTTTTTTAAATAAATGCCTTTAGTGTTTTCCACCTATTTATAACCATCTTCCTGTGTCATGTTTTCTCCCACAGCCTCATTTTTAATGGTACGTGTACAATTACCATTGTTGATTTAGCTCGTTTTGAAAATTCTGCTTGTTTTCAACCTTTTAAAATATTCTAAAGCTGCAGGAAGCATCGTTAAAGCTGTCTTCACACGTACCCTTATTTTTTTGCACTATGAATGTGTTGATGTGGAGCTGTTTAGTTCAACAGAATATATACTTGAATGATTGTGGTACATGTTGCCAAACTGCTTTCCAGATAGGGCATACTAATTGGAATTCCCACCACTGGCATTTTTGAAAATGGCTGTTGACGTGAATCCTTGCTAATTTGATGAATCCTTTGCTCTGTGTGTGTGTCTGTGTATCAGTCATTCGATGCTATTTATAAAAAATACATTTTCACTTTTAAAAACGATGGCTTGTTCATGCCCTTTGTCTATATTCCCACTGAAATTTTACAAGAACATTTACTATATGGAGGATGTTAGTACTTTGTTGCAAGTATAAAACATTGCCCCCAGCTTTTTGTTTGCCTTTCAGCTTTGTGTATAAGATGAATGTATTTTTTTCAGTACAGAAATGTCATATGTATGAATCTTTTTAATTCATGGTTTTTTATTGTATATGCAAAACATCTTCATTCTTTTTAGTTGTTATAATTATGTTTTTGATAGTTACATTTTTAATTGCTCTAGAATTTGTTTTGGTGTAGTGAGGTAGGAACGTAATTTTATATTTTTCCAAAATGTAACTGAACACTTGAATGAGTGGTCCGCCATCTCCCCATTCATCTGAACAGGCATTCATTATCATGTTCAACGTTACTACACATACGTGTTGCGTTTGGTTTTGGACTTCTGTGTTCAGCATCGCCCTGGGTTGAGGTCCCAGGATGCAGGCTTTGAGGTGGAGATCTCCAGAAAGTGCACGGGGAGGTGCCTGTGGGGGCCGTGCCTGACCGGGAAGGAGGAGGCAGGAGGAGTTGGGCTGTGATGTGGTCACAGCAGAGGACTGCCATTCCCCGGGGAGCTCTGGAGCTGGGCTGGCCCTGCAGAGTTTTCTCCCTTGTGCCAGGGTCCTGGCCTGTCTGTCCCTTCCTCTTGACTGGTCAAAGGATGTGGTCATCCTTGGGTAGTGGCTGTGACCTTTAGTGAATTTACTCTCTTTAGCAGAGGGTGGTTCCCAGAGAGGGACTCAGCTGAGAGCCGCTGGCTCCCAGCCTCCGGCCTGGAGGGGCCTGGGTGGCAGCGCCACACCTTCACAGCGGTCACTTTCATCCGTCGCTTGTTACTGTGCCTGTATCACCGTATTTCAGTTGCTGTCAGTAATACATTTTCGTATCTGTTAGGACATTCTCTTAAGTGATCCCCTTTTTATTCTTCTAGATAGCAGTTCTAGGCAGACACTTGGGATTTGGGTTCATATTGTTTTAAGTATGAATTAATTTGAGAGAGAACACAGATCTCGAAAAATTAAATCTATTATTTAGAAAGACATACTATTGTTCTGTTTGTTCAAGTCATTTATGTTCCTAAGCGTTTTATAGCTTTCGAAAGGAAAACTTGGCATGTTTCTGGTTGTATTTTACTCTGGCGCCTGAATGGGCAGTGGAGACCAACCAGTGCAGAGCTTGTGTCAGGAACTGGGAGGCTCATCTTACTGGATTTCCAAGTCGCCAAGTGCTGGAGGGAAAAACGGGATAATTATCAGTTACCTTCAAGGTGTTCCAGTAATGAAGCTACTGAGGACAATATCATTTCCCGTAATGTCTTAATTTTTTAAAAATTAGGTAATCTTAGCCAGCTGGTACCGGATCTATACCAAAGTAATGGACTTGATTGGCGTTCAAACCAAGATATGCTGGACGGTTACCAGAGGGGAAGGGCTGAGTCCCATTGAAAGCTGTGAAGGCAAGTGTGTTTCTGTGCTGTTGTCCCGTGACCCGTTTCAGCGTGAGAAAGTCACCCCAAACTTGAGGTGTATGCAACAGCCATTTTATTCTGCAGGTCATCCTGTGGGCAGGGGCGTAGCAGGGCACATCTGTCCCCGTGCTCGTCTGTCCCCGTGCTGTCAGGGCCTCTGCTAGGCTCACGTGGCTGGGGAGATGGGATTCACTGGGGGCTGCTTTACTTCCATCGTGGCTCCTGGGATTCACTGTGAGGCTGGGCGAGGCTGGGACTATCACCTGGGACACTTGCACTTCCCTTTCCATGCAGCTTGGGCTTTTGTAGAGCATGGCACCCCAGGGCAGGCAGGCATGTCCTGTGATAGCCCAGCGCTCCAAGCTAGACACTCTCACGGCCCAGCCTCAGGAGTCACACAGTATGTCCTCTGCCGTACGCAAGCCCGGCGCAGACCCCATGCTTCCACAGGAGTGCCTGTGAACTTGCAGCCAGCCCTCTTTTCAAACTATGTGGCTACCACCCTCTTCTATCTCTGTCCCGCTGCAGTGGGAACCAAGGCAGCCATTTACTGTATCTGGCAACCATTTTCAAAATAAGCATGTTTTCGTATAAATTGCCAGACCCATAACTTACTGTTCTGTTTATTTTTGAAGGATTGGGAGATCCTGCTTGCTTTTATGTTGCTGTAATTTTTATTTTAAATGGACTAATGATGGCATTATTCTTCATATATGGCACATATTTAAGGTAAGACTATTCAGTATATTTTAGTATGCATTTATGATAACATATACCAGAATAATATAGTGAGATTATAATTAACTTGTTCAGTTTTATAACAATGTCATTTTTAGTGTATCTACTTGTAGATATGAAATTACTTCTTATTTGGATGATTTCACCATTGTCATGGCCAGCCAAACTGAAAATAAATTTAGACTTAAATATAGCATGGTGGAGATATTTGATAATTTTAAAATATGCATAGGCATTTGAGCGTCAACAATATATATTGTTGACATTAAAATGTAGAGGGAAGGACCACTTGTTGTTAAATGGTGTTAATGGCTCTTACTTTGCTAATGTTAAACTAGAAATTCATTTTATGTAGATATTTACTATCTGACTTGATTTACTTTGTAGTTGGCCAACATTTCTAAAATGAAAAAGACTGACAAATTTTCTAAGGGTTTCTATATTTATTTCTCTCTTTTTTCGACAGTGGGCTGCATTGTGTACTTGCTGAACTATTTTACCATGAGAGTATCTTTAGAAATTTTTCTTTTTTACTGCTTACTGATTCTTTGCAGTACAGAAGTATGAGCCTGAGTATATGGTTTTCAATTTGGGTTAATGAGTTTGAATTTGCTAATCTCCCATTATCTTCTTTGCTTTGGAAGTGTGGCATTTTCATTTTAGTACCTTAAGACTTGTTGAGTTCTTAGCTCACTGTTTTGAGTATGTAGCAGTTACTTGATAAATGTTTATCAAATGAGGTAATTATTAGATCAATTTATAATATATGCACATATGGAATTAAGGTACTTTGATGCTAATATTTCTGATTTTGCTCTAAGAAAGTTTTTTAAATTATTTAATTGAGGGAGACTGAAATGAAAAGGCATGATTAAAAGATGATGTGAAATTTTTTGATTTTGAAACAACACACACAGAAATAACTTCTCCAGCAGCACGTGGTAGTCAGGAAAGGAGGTTAACTTGAGGGAGAGCAGGTGTATCAAGATGAGCCGGAGGAGAACCTTGGGGGTGTGTGTTCATTTTGCTGAGTACTGCCCATCTGTCTTGTGGATAGCTTTATTACATTTGGGAGATTAGATTTTAAGTATGAGAAGATAAAATACGGAATTTGGCATTATTGCCAAATCAGTAATCTGTAGTTATGCTCCTTTTTTCATTGAAAGAAGAATCTCTGGACATTTATTAAAGTCATCATTCAGTACCGTTCTTAAAGTGCCTGTTACAACCATTGTTTCTCTGATTGAAAGCACGCTCTCTGCTGCAGAGAATGTCCCAGCTATCTGGCCAGCCTAGGCTGTCATGATGAAGATCGCAAGACAAGAAAGCCACATGGAAGCTCTGATTCATGGGTGGAACCTGTTCACATTGAGTTTTTATGTAATTTGAATAAGTGATGTGGGAAGAACTTAGACTCCCTGCCAGTTCTTTGGTTTGCCTTTAGATACAAAAGAAAATACAGTGTAACAAAGCTTTTTCAGAGTTGTACCGGGAAGGGGAAGTGTTGTATCAGGTTTACTGAAATGGGAGATTATGTAGAAGAGTTTGTAAGAAGTGATTGGGTAGGAGGGAGAAGACCTACCGGAGTCAGGAGGCACTGTCTTCTGTGGGAGAACAGAATAAGGTAATGTTTGCACGGCCCCAGCAGAAGCCTGCCTTCAGAAAGTAATTTTTAATGGAATGAAGTAGATAAATAAATTACGGAAAAGAAGAACCTAGCTCTTGGTTGCCATATATGAAAGGCGCAGTGATGATTTATTATCTGTCACGTACACTTCACTGGCATTTGCCAGTTCAGGAAGTAGTTTTCAGTGGGTGCATCCGAAACTTCCCACTGCCGACTAGTACTGAGGACTTTGCTGAAGAAACACGTGGACAACACGTGTTGTATACCCAGCTCTAGTCTAAGCTTGCTATGGCCACACTCATTTAACCCTTAGGATTAACCCTTTGGGATAGGTTAACCATTTTATACACGAGGGAACTGAGGCACAAGGACACTGAATTACTCTTCCCAGGATTTCATAGCTCAGGGGTGTCCAGTCTTTTGGCTTCCCTGGGCCACATTGGAAGAAAATGAATTGTTTTGGGCCGCACATAAAATACACTAACAGGGGAGTTCCCTGATGGTGTAGTGGCTTAAGACTTCGGTGCTGGCGCTGTCAGCGCTGCGGCCTGGGTTCGATTCCCGGCCAGGGAGCTACCCACATACCAAAAAGCAAAAAAAAAAAAAAAAAAAGCAAAAAACAAACAAACAAATACACTAACACTAATGATAGCTGATGAGTTGATGGATACATAGATACATAGGTACATACTTTAGGAAACTACAAATTTGTGTTGGGCTGCATTCAGAACTGTCCTGGGCTGCTTGTAGCCCACTGCCCCGGTTTGGACTGGTGTGACATAGCTAGTCAGTTAGGTTGTCAACACAGGCTGCAGTGTGTGTGCTTTCAGCTACTATGTTCTACTGTCTTGTATGAATACATTTGAATTATTCCTTCTCATAGTAACTCAATTTATTTGCAGCTTTGGTTAATATGTATTTAAAGACACTGGGTAATGAAGAAAAAGCTGTTTATTTCCAAAGAGAGTAGTATTTATATTTCATAAAAGTACTTCAGAAAACATGGCACTTAGAAGGATCTAGACTTTGCACTCTCTTTTCTGGAATAGTTCATTGTCTAAAGGTCCTGCAGTTGCCAGGATTTTGCTGTTCTTACGCTAATACTTCTGTAGGCATTGTTTGTTTTTGTTTGTTTGGTAGAGGTTTACTCTTCCTGATGTTGCCATTTATCAGGATCCTGTTTGCCCCGTTTCAGTTCTCATACACGTGTGGGGTTTTATAATCATTCTGCTCGTAATAGTTTCTTCATCAGTTAATTTTGTTTAGAATCATTTTGTGGCTGCTTTATACATTTGAAAGACAGGTAACGTGCCGTGTGTGGCATTCTGTTTCCTTGAATGTTTATTTTTGTGATCATACGTCTCTGGCAGCTTTTAGGCTCTGCTTTTTCTCTTCTGTGTCCTGAAGGTCATGACGAGTAAATACTCTTGAATTTTGATCACACACTAGGGGCGTCATCCATCTGGATGCTTACTTTCTTCCATGCTGGAAAAAACTTGTCCAAGCATTATTCCTTTGGTACCTTTCTCTTCTCCATTGTCTCTGTTTTTCTTGAAATTCTGTTGTTTGGATAATGGAGCTCTTGGATTGAACCCTAATTTTCTTAGGGGTTTTTTTCCTCCCTTGTTTTATGTTATGTTCTTTGTACTCCTGCGAGATTCCAACCCTCCTAATGAATTTTGAACTCAGAATTTTCTTCTCCTCTTGCGCTGTCTCTATACCTCTAGGTCCCTCTTGAATTTGTGTTAGTCTCTGTTTTTCCCTATTGACAGCCTGGTAGTCCTGTCTGCCAGGATAGTGAAGAGTGAGGCAGCTTATAAAAGGTGCTTAGAGGTTGTGTGGTGGGCGGGCCTTACTGCGTGTGGCTTTCTTAGAATGAGCAGACCTTAGACTGCCTTGGAGGCAGGAGGACACCCGGTCTCCTTTCCTCTTGTGGCTCCTTCCCTTCGTTACCAGTCTCTGCGTTCCGCATCCTCTGTAGATGCCAGTGGGCAGGAAAGAGAGTCCAGAGGCACATCTGACTCGTAATCTCCTCACTGTTGAAGTGACACTGGGTACCAATGACAGTCCCCGCCCCCTTGCCCCTGCTCGTGGACACTGACGTGTGAGGGCCTGAGGCACTCACCGAGGCAGGGCCCAGCATTCACGGCCCCCCTTTTCCGTTCCCTCTAATACTCTGAGATTGTTTTTCTGAGAAAACTTTTTGATGACCTTTTTTGTTAATGAACTCTTAGACATTTAATGTCTGCGGCTCAGTAGCACTGTGGCCACTCTGATCTGTCTCTGATCTTTTCCTCTTCTTTTGAATATTTTCCTTTCCCATCTATCTTCACTCAGTCCTCCATTGTCTGGTAGCTTTTGTGAGAAAAACTGGCCATTCTTTTATAGAAATAGCTTGTCATCAGAAAATGCCTTTCCTTCTGCCTGAGAAACCAAGCAGTCAGAGTACAATGCATTCATCTCCTGATTTTGTTTCTCTTTTGTAGTCACTAGAGGTTCATACTGGCTTCTCCGATACCAGAAAGAATTTTTTTAAAAGCTTTTTTATTTCTAGATGTGTTCTAGAAGCCCTGAGGCCTGGAAGATTAGTCTCTGTGTCAAACCTCCTTTTTAATTTGCTTGGTGTCCCCTTTCTGTGTTAGGTGGTCAGTCGCGGTGACTACCCACTTCCTCTACTCTCTTCTCACGATCCAGCCCGGGTTCCCTGTGAGGTGGCTCCGTGTTCTGTTCAGGCTTTGAGGCAGAATGAATAGACTAGCTTTTTATATCAATTCTTCACTTCTCCCCTGGACCCCGCCTGTTTTAAGGAAGAATTTCATATTCTTTATGCCAATTTTGCTTTCATTGTTGCATTTGACTTTTATTGTTTTTCTTTAAAAAAAATAACAACAATAACAAGCCTTTACTGTTTATGTGGGCTGGATTTTCAGCTACAAATGTGTCTTCAATAGGCTGTGGATTGCACCAGCTCAGCTTTTCCACATCCATGTTTTTTGGGAGGAATGTTCTCCTCACTTGGCCTGCTAGCATGTTGTTAATCATTTGGCCTAACAGTTGTATATGAATATTTAAAAGATAAGTATTTCTCTTTGGTACACATAAATTGATGAAAGTTATTGGTTGAAAATATTGGTGTCTTTACTCCAAAACCTGCCCCTCTTCATGTGACACTTAACCACAATGTTTGTTGCTCAAGCCTGACCCCGAGGAGACACCCATGACTTTCCTCTTTAGTTGCATCTAAACCCAACTAGTCACAAAATCCTGCCGGGTGCTTTCTTCCGAGTACCTCTGGCGTCCTTCACTTCCCTCCTGGCACTTGCAGAGAGACAGCAGGGTTAACGGAGGGTCCAGGGCAGTCCGCGAGTGGCCCTAGAAGACGCTGTTGGCCTCAGCCCGGGCTGTGAGCTGTACAGGAGCATGCTGAGGCCAGCATGCTGAGGGCAAGCACTTGCTCAGGGGACTGTGAGGTTTCAGGGCCAAAAGGAAGGGAAGCATCTGGGCAGAGACTGAGGGTGCCCGAGGAAGGAACCGAGGTTCTAGACGGCACAGTAACAAGTGCAGATGGGGGGTCATGTGGTGTGGTGCCTGGGTCACAGCGGAGGCTCCAGTGAACACACGGCGCCGATGACAGGCTGGAGCCTACGTCTGGGCCGGTGACCAAAGGTCAAAGGTAGGAATGTGAGGTGTATTTGACCGCGTATTTCGTAGAAAAAATTGATCGTATGCTTTTTATGTTTCCTTTTATGTTTTCATTTACTCCTCAGATACCTTTTGAGTCTGTCATGCAGAGCTCAGTACTAGACACTGGCAGCTACAATTAGGAACTTCACAGTCAAGTAAATAAAGCATTCTATTTCTCCGCCCTGGCAGACAGAGATTGAATTAAAGCCGTTAATTAGTTGCTTGTACCAGAGTGGAAGCAGCGAGCTGAGAGCTCTCTCAGCCTCCCAGATGCTCCTCCTCTCCTCGCCTGTCCCCTCCGCCACTCTCCTCAGTGCCTGTCGGCCTCGGGGCAGGTGCAGAGCCCTCGGGCAGGCCTGTGGGTCGCTGCTTCAGCTGGCTAGTGGGTGCCGAAGCCTATACCTCAAACCTGAGGCTGCAATTCTCTTACCTTAGTGATTTCCAAATTATTCGCTCTTTCTTAAGCATTTCCACAGCGAAAAAACTAACTCCAAGAGTTATTTATGTCATTTTAAATGAACTACAGTGACTTTTTATCTTCTTTGAACATTGAACTTTGCATGTTTCATCATTTTTTGGTAAACAGAGGGAGAAGCCTCAGTGATTAATGAAGCCTTCCAAAATGTGGTGAGTGCTTTGCATCCACATCACTTAAAGGAGGCAGGAAAGAAGAAAAATGTAAAATTGCTAAACATCAGAACTGAAAAGTATTTTTAACATCTTTTACATTTTTACCCCCTTGTTTTATATCTAAGGAAATCGAGGCTCAAAAGGTGAACGAGACATTGAGTAAATGTGGTAAATGTTTAGCAAGCTTAGAATGTTTTAAAATTTGCACAAGAGGAACTTTCATATTTTCTGACAGTTGATGGTAACATTGCAGAAGAAACTTTCTTTTTTTTTTAAAACCACTAGGGAATGCTGAAGTATCAACTGATCAACAGTAATGGAAAAACCTAATTTGAAGTGTTTTGATTACTGCATCTTTTCTGTTGAGCAAAATACAGTGGCCTCTGTGGTAGCCTCTGAGGGTCGGAGGGCAGAGAGGCTCGGGAACTGTTGCAGAATTACTGCACGCCACGCCACGCCACGCCACGCGGTAGTGTTGTCACTCAGAGCATTGCTTGTAGATAAGCAGAGCACAGACGTGTGCCAGAAAGCCTGCCTCCCCGGTTAGTTAAGCAAAGCTGTCAGCATTCCTGGAAGACACTAGACCAGAACATAGATTATGGTGGGACACTGTGATTTTGAGGTGAAGATCTTCACGGCAAGAAGGGAAATGCAGAAGAAATAATGGAGAATATTAACATTAAACGACATAACATGTAGTTTCTTCCTGGTGGAATACACCATAAATTAGATCAAAAGACTGTTATCTGTGTAATAGTAAAAAAAATGGATCTCCCTAATATTTAAGTAGGGATACAGACAATCCTAAAGAAAAATGGTCAAGAATGTGAACAGGCAGTTCACAGAAGAGGAAATGCACATTGTCAAAAAAACCCATAACACTAAAACGATGTTCTGTACAGGTAGGCAGGATGTAGATCAAAATATTTTAACAGTGAGAAAAAAGTTTCCACCTGTCTTGATGGGTGAAATGTAAAGGGTCTGGGCCAACTGGGTGCTGTGTACAGGGAAACAGGCCCCTCCTGCAGTGTGGCAGGAGGGTGGACTGGGGTGGTGTTTGCTGTAGACGTGAAAGCACCAGTATTCACATGCACAGGATGTTTAACTTTCATTATTATAGCTGGGAATTGAAAAATACCTGTATGTCCAGTAATGGAAAGGGCTGAGCAAATTGCAGCGTGTTTATACTCTGCAGCATTCGACATCTGTTAAAAAGAGTGCCTTGGGCTACATGTATTGATTAAGAATAATCTTCACGATAGATTAATTAGAAAAGGAACAAATTTCAAAGGGCTATTAATACTGTGATCACATTAAAATACGTGTTTGCATGGGTTGGAGAAAGGTTTGGAAGGGTGGACACACAAATGCTGTTCAGGTGAATAGACTGGGGGACGATGACAGGAGGAAACCATTTTGAAAAATACGTAGATCTCTGTACTGTTTCTCTTACAAATAAGTGAAAATATTAAAATAAATTTATATTATCTATCTATATCATCTACCTGTCCACCTACCTATCTACGAGTAATTCTTTATGTAAACCCGTAACTCATTCTTAACCTTCCTGTCATCTCATCCCCGGAGTGAAGCCTGGGCTTCACCTCTTTGGTCGTCTTTGGGGGGAGATGTGCTGCATCTCTGGGGACAGAGGCCGGTCTGACTCTGCTCCCTGGCCTGTGCTCTACTGCTCCATCCACAGATCTTGAACTTCAGTTGTTCATTTAAAGACAGCTCTGTGGCCCTTCAGTTCTCCCTCTTCCTCTCTGTCCTCAACTGCAAGTGGCATTTCAGACATCGCCTGTCCCAAGGAAAATAGTGTGGGAAATGCTGAAGACACAAATAATATGTGGTACTAAAGAATAATAAAGAAGAAAAAAGAAAAAGATCAGGTTGCATGATGCACAGTAACGTGACTATTAAGAATAACTTATTTCCTCTCCGTTTGTGTTTTTCTGTACATTTTGAAGGTGGGAATGATTTTTAAGAAAACAAAACTTGTTTTGACTAATGATACTCTGGAGGAAATAAGCTGTTTTGTAAATAAGCATGGATTCCCGTGACTAGTGGTGAGAGAAGGCCATCGTGCTGTGTCCTGTGAGGGCTTTATTAGGGTTGACCAGCGTTTGTGTGGTCCGAGTTACACTGTCATTTCCTCCCTTCCAGTGGCAGCCGATTAGGAGGCCTGGTTACAGTGCTGTGCTTCTTTTTCAATCATGGAGAGGTAGGTAGTCTACAATATTTGTTTTCAAAATCTTTGGGAGATTTTACTTCCAGAAATATAAGTTTCTTCTTTACATAGTCAAATATTTTTTAAAAATTCAGAATTTACTTATAGAAATAAAGTTTTTTAAATTTTAATTTAAAATCTACAGTAGCATTCTTTAAATGTTTGATCTTTGATTCAAATTTTAAACATTAGCATTTAAGTTTGCTCTTCATGATCATGATATCTTTTCTGTGGTATATCTCTCAGTGATTTGAAGAGATCGTGGGTCTCTATCAGTTCTGTATATGCTTTAAAACCGAAAGCTCTCGTTTTAGCTATAATAGAAGCCAGCCATGGATGTCGTTAACTTCCTTTTGTGGGTAGCTTTGTACTGTAGCAGCTCTAGCATATGTTTCTATTTTAATGTATTTATATTGAACTTTGGTAAGCTGTTAAGTATCCTTTGTAGAATATTTTATCACAGTTACAAATTTGCATGTACCGAAGAGGTTTCTAAGGAGAACAGCATTGTGAAGAGCATAGATTCTGGGTCCGGGCAACCTGTGTTCAAACCCTGGTTCTACCATTTAGTGGCTACCATGTGACATGGGCAAGTCATTTAATCTCACACTTGCCCTAGTTTCCCCTTTGTAAATGGTCATAATGATGTTACCATTTCACGGGACTGTTGGGAACATTAAATGAATTCATACCTGTTGAAGTACTTAGAACAATATTTGACACATTAGTAGCTGCTATGTAATTGTTAGTTTGTATTATTATTATTAACTTAGTTTTCATTAAATTCTAATATAAATTCAAGGTGCCGGTGAAATTCTTCCACAAAATTAGAGTTATAAATGAATTTCTAGTAATATCTTCAGTTTTCTTTCGTGGTAAGTTTTATACGAGGGAAAAGTGACGTCAGCCTGCTTTGTGAGTTCGTACACCAGGTGTCTACAGGAAGATGCACGTAGTACAAAACTCTAAGGGTTCTTACACTAAAATGTAACAGTGGAATCAGGGTTGAACATTTTTTATCATTCAGCAGGTTACCAGTGGATATTGAACGAGTACATTATTTAATTAAGTCTAAAGTAAGCTTTTCAGAAAGGTTGGTATTTGACTATTTTAAGACTGTCGTTATTTTATTTGATCCCCTCTGCCACTTTTAAATAATTTGCAGCACAGGGTAGCTGGGCAAAGAAGTAGTAAATTGAAAAATTGAGTGCTCCTTTTTAGGGGCATTGTGAAGAGAAATAGTAACATCTGAGTACAAAGAGTTTTGAAGTCTTAGTTATGGACAGTTTTGCTGAAATGGATGTGAAAGAAGACAGGACTGTAGTCAGTTTATACGACCAATTCAAATGAAATGGTCTTTTGCTACTTTCCCCACTGTTCTGTTAGGCTGTAGTTGAAGTTTTTTGGTACTTTGTTGTTGACGATGATATTAATATCTCACAAGATCTTATGCCATATGTGTCTCCCTCTCAGTACTGTTTCTCACTTCCCAGTTTTGCTGTTGGTGGGAAATCTAGAGGCTTGTTTTATAACACACCATTTCAATTATGTATGGAAAAAAACCTTCTCTTTGTACTTATAAATAGCTTTCACTTGGTATGTCTTACTTAACAAATTTAGCAAATACACCCTAACCGTGAATGTTTCTTTCAGTGCACCCGTGTGATGTGGACGCCACCCCTCCGAGAAAGCTTCTCATACCCATTCCTTGTACTTCAGATGTTACTTGTCACACATATTCTCAGGTAACCTTGACTCGTCTTTGGTCGTCGTTGTCAGTTTGTTTTGCATTGAATAACATGCTAGAGTTTTAAAGCTTCCCTATCAACAGTCAGCACAGTAAGGTAATTACGGTGATGATGATGTTGGTGCTAGGTTGAACTCATAAAGGTATTTTAAGAGTATCATTTCAAAAATATCTTCTTACTCTGCCTTCCAGTCTTCCTTATTCTTGGTGGTCCAACAGATACCAGGTGAGGAGCAACACATCCTCTGCCATCTCCACTGTCCCCAGTGAGAGATACTGCCACCAGTTTCCCAAAAGTAGACAGAAAGAAGGGGGAAAGCTGATGGCAGCAGAGTGTACCCTCTAAGAAAGACAGAGTCCTTCACAGCAAAGCACCGGTCACAGAATATCTGTGGTCAGGTACACTGACGTACGTAATTCTTTGTCCTACGTTTGTTTAGCATCCCTGAGACTCAAGTGGTAGGGGGAGAAAGTAAGCACCTCAGTAAACCAAAGATATGCTAGGAGAATTCCTGCTGGAAATTTGGGATTCGATGGGGCCGCCCGTGTTCGTGGGCCTTCAGCTAGCGACCCAGCAGAGATTCAAGAGCCACACAAGTGCAAAGAGGAGGGCCGCAGGCACTTGTCCCCCCTTTTGGTGACAAACACGGATTTAGAGGGGTGCTGCTGTGATACAGAGTGTAAAAATAAAACACAGTGGGGCCCGTGAACAAAAACAGGACAAAGCATGACAAAAATATGAAGGTGACTCAGACTAAGAAATCCCCCCAGTGATCTGAAGGACTCAGGACCCTGGTCGAAGTCTGTTATAGCCAACTGGGCGACCCGATCCCGGTGGTGGTCTCAGCAGGAGTAGAGCTCTCACCTGGCTGTGTCTCTTACGTAGTGTTTTTAGACAGGCCTTTCACAGACTGGGGGACAGGCGGTGACTGTTACGTCCCTGCACCTCCAGCCTGATTGCTGTTCCCTAAATTCCCCTTCGATTATGGGACTTAAAGCTTTGTTAGCATCTTCAAATGAAGATCGAATGACCTCATAACCTTTAGCTCTGAGGCGCCTGGGTCGGGTCCCCTCAGACACCGCGGGGAGCAGTCCTGTGTGCGCACACATGCTGGTTTCCGCATCCGTGGGGTTGCTCTTGCCTTGTTCGACGTGATGCCGGCAGCGGGCTGCCTGCCTGTCTTGGACTGCGGCTGCGCGCCGACCTTCCATCTTCCACCCGTGATGGCAGCGTGTTGCTGCTTCTCACACTTGCTCGCCGACCTGCTGTGATCTGAGCAGCCCTGGAGGGGGCGGTTCTGTCTGCCGAGCATGGCTTCCTCTAATCCAGTGGTTCTCAACCTTCCTAATGCCACTGCCCTTTAATACGGTTCCAAGGGGTCGCAACCCACAGGTTGAGAACCACTGCTCTAATCCATCCTGAGGGTCACACTGCAGAAGGTTCTGCAAGCTTCTTATTGCTGCCATAACAAATCACCGCAAACTTGGATGTGTTATTTCACCTCTTAGAGAGTTCTGTAGGTCAGAAACCCCAAAATGGAGCGGTCGGCAGGGCTGCTGTCCTGGAGGCTCAGGGGGACAGTCAGTTCCTTCCCTTTTCTGGCTCCTAGGGGCTGCCTGCATTCCTTGGCTGGTGGCCCTTTCTGTCGTCAAAGCCAGCAGTGGCCGCCTGAGCCCTTGTCCTGTCAGTTGACTCCAGCCTTGGTCTCTGACTTTTCGGAACCTCTGCGATTACCTTTGGCCCACCTGGATAATACAGGATGGTCTCCCTACGTGAAGGTCAGCTGGTCTGCGACCTGATTTCCCCTTTGCCGTGTAAGGTGACGGACACCAGCTTCCGGGGATTAGGACATGGCCTTTGGAGGCTGTTGCTCAGCCAACTGTGGTGGGCTGCTCTTTCTGTTGGCTTCTCCCATCTGGTTCTCCAGGTGCTTTGTGGCAGGCTCTTTCTTTATGTTTTCTTTAGCCTCCTACTCAGTGTCATCCCACCCTCACCCACCTGGTCATTCCTGTCCTGACTCTGGGTTGTTGCAGTGGTTTTAGGGGTATTTCCTTGCTTCGAGGTTGTCTGTGTCAGTGTGGAAGTGTGGTGGCTGCTCGTTTTTCTGGGTGACAGCTGCTTTCTTGGCAAGTGCAGTGCTTTTTGTGGGGAAGACCACGTCCTCTCTTCCTGGAGTGATAACAGACTGCTGCCTTCTGAAGGATGACAGCCTCGTTTCTATTGGTCATCGAAGTATTCGGATCTTTTGTCCTTATTGTTGAGCTCTGTCTCCTTTGGTGATTTAGCTGTTTCCATTAGTTCTTGGATTCCAGCTGCAGTTGACATCTCATGCTGTCAGGGTCGGGGGGTGAATGGCTTGGGTGAGCAATGTTGACCTAGGCTGTAGGTACTAAGGGTACTATTATAAAGCTAGGAAAAGAGACTATTCCTAATGGTGGGAATAATGTATAAATAAGGTGAGAAAGATATTTTATCTTAACAGACTGGCTCTGTCCAGTTTTGAGGTGCAAATATTTTTCGAAATTCAGTTTTGTGTAAATCACCTAACGCCAGCAGCAGTCTTAACATGGTTCTAGATCAGTGGTTCTCAACCTTCCTAATGCCGCAGCCCTTTAATACAGTTCCAAGGGGTCGCGACCCACAGGTTGAGAACCGCTATTCTAGATGGTTCCTGGCAGCATGTATGTTTCCATATCTGTCTTCTCCGTTCAATGCTGTACTGACCGTGCCATCACCAGTGGGAATTCCTCTGCTCTCCCTTCATTCCTCTCTCCCCCCAAGCTGCCAGAGTGGTATCAAATTCTGCTCAGAAATCTTTGTCTCTCATTACCCATAAAATGAGAACCACAGTCAGGATTCAGAAGCAGTGGGGGAGGGCTGCGTTCAACATTGTGACCCAGTATACCCTACAGGCGTGTACACAGACACCTGGAACAGAAGTTTTGGGAATAGAGCCCGTGTTATGTAGGATGCAATTGGATATTAGTTTCACTCTACTGCATTAAAAATTGCTGGGTCTTATCTAATAAATTAACTTTGTAACTCATTAATAGGTTACCTGGATTTTACAAATGTTTGATTTAGGGGCTAGAAAGAGTTGGATTAGAATGGCAGAGAGGGATGTCCTTTGGGAAAGGGACACGTGAGGAAATACAGAAAGGCGTTCTGTGGTGACTCTTCGCGCCCTGGGGAGATTCATCCTGAGGAGAATTTCCTACCCTGTATCCTCGGTTTGTTGACACACACACTTCACTTTGTGTAGACGTTAGGTATGTCGCGGACTTTGCATTGGCTCACTGATTTAGGAGAAAAGTAGTTTTGAAAACCAGCATGAAAGATAAAATCACCTCACCCTCCTGAAACTCCCCCAGTAACACATCAGGACCATAGTAGGGCCTCTGCAGGTGGCTCCCGAACCTGCTGCTCTCCCCTTTCTCCAGCGAGGACCCAGCCTTGCCCCCATGGCCTCCACAGGCCTCCCTTGGCCACTGAACCCACGTCTGGGTCCTTGTTTGCAGCACCCTCAGCGCTTAGGATGTGCTCCTCTCTGTGATTGTTCACAGATGTCCTCTCTCTCTCCAAATGAGTCTGTTGAATGGAGCATTAAATGTATGTTTGATTATGAATTCACCGAAACAGAGTTTGAAAAAATTCAGTGGATTGCCAACCCAGGTGCCTTTTCTCTCTTTGACGGGCTTTGTTTATGTCACAGAAAATTGTTGTAATTGAGTGTCAGGAGGTTTAATTTCTAACCCACCAGTTCATTTCATGTCTGCTTTACATTGGAGAGTCTGAGTTGCACCAGTGTGGAACCGCGCTGGAGTATTTTGTGCTTACACTTACTGAACTTTGTCTTCTCAAGGGCTACAAAACTTTATAGAGGAAGCTTGATCGCACTCTGCGCTTCCAATGTGTTCTTCATGCTTCCGTGGCAGTTTGCTCAGTTTGTACTTCTCACTCAGGTAAGGTGCTTTAATAGATTTACACTGGGTTAAGCTCGGTGCGTGTAATTATGTGAACACATTTGTACAAAATTAGAGAACTGAGATGTTACGTGATTCGAAGTCCTAAAATGGTTTCTAGGTAATACTGTTAAAGTTCGGGGTAGGGAAATATGTAAAATTCATTTATTCATGAGTATTAACTATTTATACACTAGTAGAATGCATTTCTTTTTTCTTTTTTTTTTTTAGTATGTGGGTAGCTCCCTGACTGGGAATCGAACCCAGGCCGCAGCGTTGACAGCGCCAGCGCTAGAATGCATTTCTTGAACTCAAATTTATAACAATGCTTATCTTTATTATTTGTTAATGTGCTTAAAAGAGGACCAGTGCTGGAACTTTTAAGTATTTCTCTTAAGTAAAATGTGTTCCCTTTAAGAATAATGCTGTATATTCTTACACCTGGGAAGATACACATAGCTAAACAGTTCATACCTCCTGTAACTCCCCTGCCGATGTTCTCTTCAGGGTTCCATAAAACCAGGTGAAGCTAGCTTGTTGAGAGGGGGAGTCAGGTGTGTTTATCTCTCATCCCCCCCTGCCCCGCACATCTTCTTTATTACGCTGGTCATAGTCGTACTCATTCGAAGCAGTTTAAGAGTTGCTTTTTAATGTTCTTTGAGAGGTCTCGCTTGAGAAACGAAGTCAGACTTGGATTTGATTCCTAACTCTGTTCACTACTTTGACTTGGATAAACTGCTTGCTTACTTCTGAGTTTCAGTTTCCTCTTGTGTGAAATAGAGAAGTTAAGAACCTATTCTTTTGGGCTGTGGTTAGGATCAGATGAGGTGGTGTATGTAAGACTCTTAACACATTACCCTGGTGCTCAGCAAACATGTCAGACGGGAGCTGGGTGAAGAAGGTGAAGGGATTAAGAAGTACAAATTGGCAGTTATGGAGTAGTCACAGGATGTAAAGCACAGCAGAGAATGTAGCCGGTAAGGTTGCAACAACTGTGTGTAGTGCCAGGTGGGCACTAGACTAACCGTGGATCACTGCATAAATTATATAAATGTCTGACCACTGTGCTGTACTCCCGACACCAGTATAAAATAATACCGAATGTCAACTCTAACTGAAAGAAAGAAAGAAAGAAAGAAAGAAAGAAAGAAAGAAAGAAAGAATTTAAAAAATAAAAAAGAGGCTTTGTTTGTACTTAATTCTTTCTTGGATAGCTCTTAGACTCTTTTGTCTTCTTTAGTTTGGTGACATTTCAGACGTTTCTGGTTTAAAGTGACCTGGGAGTCACTCCTTTAAATTTTACCCTGTATACCGCCATGTGTTGCTGAGACTCTGGGGTGGAGTTCTGATGCTTTCAGTTAGAGGAGATGGCCTGCTTTCTTGCGGGGTTGCATCGAGTGAGGGGAGGAGGTAGTGTGCTCCTCTGTGGGGTTCATGTTGAGTAACAACACACACTTCTCTAGTCACTGTTAGCAGTGTAGTATCCCCCACAGGTCAGTCTGGGTGAAGGAAGGGAGACCTTGGTTCTCTTGCGAATGGGAAAATTTGTTGTAGATCATTTGGAGACAAAACACTTGGTGAATGGAACTTAAGTTACATGTTTAAGTATTTAGCTGTTCAGTTTGTTGATACTACCATGTTTGCGTAGTAGGAGAAGCATGAACTTTATTTGAATTGCTTTCTCCATGGAGAAGGGTGGAGAGGCATTGCGTCCTTTGGCATAACACCTCTATTTTACTGAGGTACATTATCATCATTTAATCAGTTCACCTAAATAACTCCAGCATTCTTAGAATTCTTGGTAAATACATACACAGTTTTCTTCATACTATAAAGAAATTTAAAAATACCTTTGTAGTGAAAGTACTTCCAATTTTAAATTTGATAAATTTGATTGTAACACTTAAATATTTGTATAAGTAACAAAACACTAATGGAGATATTTGTAAAGAATGAGTAACAAGCAGAACTTAATGTATTTTTAAACACACACAATTACTTTTTGAGTTTAATGTACCTTCTCCAATTATGTCCTAATTGTCATATGTTATAATTAAATTTTCATATTTTTTGATTTGGCAAGGCACTTGGTAATTCAGTTATACATGTTGACAGTAGAGTCATCCTGACATTAAAATGAGTATTGCTTTGGATAATTCACAAAGTAGATAATTTACATGGTTAATTGAGAGAACTGTGTATAGAAGAGAAAAAAAAGTCAACCAGTATTTGCTGTATTACTGTAGTGACCGTATTCAGTTATGAATTAGCATGTAAGATGGAAACAGAAGAATTCACTTTCAAAATAAAATCAATTTGAAACAAAAATAAAGATAACCTTTTCTTCATTCTTATAGCTATTCATTGTATATGTAATTTTTATTTTTAACTTCTTTTTGAATTCCAGATTGCATCATTGTTCACAGTATATGTTGTGGGATACATTGATGTATACAAACTACGGAAGATCATTTATATACACATGGTAATAGTTTTGAAATTTGTTCTTTTCCTCCCATTGAATTGGACCTTACAACAAACTCCTGATTAGTATTTGATTTGTTTTTCATTGAAACTAGTATGTTTATGGACTCCTTGTGCTTCCTGTTTTGTGTGACATACCTGTTCATATCCTTTCCCAGTTTTCCTCTTGCCTATGTCTCAGAGGACACAGCATCCGTTTTATTCACTGCAGTGTAATCCACCATTGTCATTATTAATTTAGATGCTTGAGTTGTTCCCGATGTGGCCAACTCCATTAAGTCTGGCCTCTCTGTCCTTTTAACATGTCCTCATCACGCTTTCAGCACTTTTAAAAAGAAACTAGTAATAAAGGCTAAACTTTATCAAATGCTTGTCTGCACTGTTCTAAATTATGCTGTCTATTTTTCCCTCCTTACAATGATGAATTATATTAATTGGTTTTCTACATTCAGAAACCTTGCTTTTCGGGGCTAAACACAATTTTTATGTGTTACTGGATTCACTCTGTTATTATTTTGTTAGGACTTTCAACTGTCTGGTCATGAGTGGATTGGAAAATAATTTTTTTTTAATACTTGATTTTTTTCCCCAAATTGTTTCATATAGTTTTATTTATTTATTTATTTATTTTTCACATTGCAGTAAAAATCAGAATAATTATTAAGCATTTAGAGTCAGTTAGTCATACAATCACACAGGCATCTATGGATGAGGACTTTGACTCAAAGTTACAGTTCTAAAAGTACTAACATTACACAGTTTTACTTTGTACTGGAACCTATTTTCAGTAAATGATACGTGCTTTATGGTGTGACTGACTGTAGAACTAGTTATTTATTAACTATGGAATATCTTCTTTCATTATCATTTTACAAATTCCTGGAGTTAGATAAAGGAAAAAAATACATAGAATTGTCTCCAGACAAGATTTAGCCCCCCCTTGATTTTTTTTTATCTACATGACATATGTTATGTATGTGGAACTACGTAATATAAGTTTTCCATCTAATCTTTTTAAGTGTGCCTATCAGTGCTATTAAGTACATTCATATTGTTGTATAACCTTCAACTTTTTCATCTTGCAGAACTGAAACTATGCCCATTAAACAGTATTCCTCACCCCACTTCCTCCCCAGCCCCTGGACCCCCCCATTCTGCTTTCTATGTTTGTGATTTTGACCACACTACGTACCTCATGTAAGGAAAATCCTGCAGCATTTGTCTTTTTCTAAATGGGTTTTTCCACTTAGTATAATGTTCTCAAGGTCCATTCATATTAATGCAAAATGGCAGGATTTTCTTCTTTTTAATGACTGAATAATATTCATATTTGCCCCATTTTCAGTATCCATGTGTATAAAAATTTTTACAATGTTTGCTTGATAAGGATCAGTGTTCTATAATATATAAAGAGAACTCTTAAGGAAAATAACCAAAACCCAATAGAAAAACAGGCAGTAGGAATAGGCAATTCATACACACACACACACACACACACACAATCCACAAATAGAAGAAAAGATGCTGTGTCTTACTCATTGTTAAAAGAATGGAAAGCAGAACAGTGAGGCCACACTTTTTCCTGTATTAGATTGGTACATATTTAAAAGAAAAATACATGATGTTGGCAGGAAGGTGTATTAGCAGGAACTCTCAGGCCCTGCTGATGGGACAATAAATAGGTACAGCATTTTGTATGATCATTTGTCAATAGTTTTTTATATTTTACAATGCGTGTACCCTTAATCCATCATTTCCGCTTCTAGCAATTTATCCCACAGATGAGTTGACATATATGTAAGATACACTCACAAGGGTGTTTATCATAGCAGGGTTTGCTATAGAAAAAACTAATAACAAAACGAAACTGGAAGGCACTTAAGTGTTCAGCAGTAGTCAGAGGACCACTTAATTAAATTATGGTCCAACTCTAAAGCAAAATGCGTTTTTCAGTTCTTCAGCAATAATAATTAGGCTGGTTTGGAGCCATATGGAAAGCTCTCTAAAGCAAGAGTAAAGGAGAGCCATAACGTAACAGCTTGTGGGTTAAGTTTTCATTTGTGGTTTTAAAAAAATAACAACTAGAATTTGTACATGTGAATGTTTGGAAGGATGCACAGGACACTGCTGGTGGTGGTCTTTTGGGTTTTGAAGTGTGGGGTAGGACATGGGCTGTTTCATTGTATTATAAAAATTTCCTTTTAAATGGTTGGAATTTTATCATGGGCAATAGTTTTTGGTTGGTTTTATGTGCATTAATTATATTTTTCTTGGATTTTTCCAGATTTCTCTTGCACTTTGTTTTGTTTTGATGTTTGGAAACTCCATGTTACTGACTTCTTATTATGCTTCCTCTTTGGTGATTATTTGGGTAAGTGTCCTTTAAGTACCTGGCTTATGGCTGTTTCTGGCACTAATCATTTATCCGTTTCTTGATCATTGGCTTGGGATTCGTGGTGGGCTTTCTGTAAGAACCATCCCTGCGTTCTACTGACTGCATCTCTCTGTGGTAGAGTACTCAAGTACTCATCCCCAGGACAGGGAAGAAACACAACAGGTTAACGCCGGAAAGCACGGCACTGCGCCTCAGGGTCTGATTTGCCCATCTCTCACCTTCCTCATTTTTCTGTGGCCTGCATTTTGGTCCCAGGGTTAATTTTAGAAAGGTTTCTGTGCTTTCTTTTTCTTTGTTCCCCTCATTCATAGTTCTTACCCTCTTCCCATTCTGTTCTTGGGCCCCATTTCCTCTGTGGCATCATCTCACAGCAGTCTCTCCTCGTACTGCTGTGATCAGAGGCCTTGGTTCTGCAGGTGCTCCCTGACCCATGTGTGTATGTACTATTCCGATAGTTTAAACCAGGCAATGATTCAGTTGCATTTTGCTAAACCACTGCAGGTTTAGATTATTGAGAGACTGTCTTACAGAATTAGAGCTAATGGCGAAAGGCCATCCAACTTCTCGGCCACTTTCAGCAGGGTGATTTTCTACATGTAAATCTTCCTGAACTTAAGGACTTCCAGAGGTGCTTGTACCTTTTTTTATCAGTTCGTTTCACCATTACAGTGTTTTGCAACCTTAAAAGGAAAGAAATTATCCCTTATATTGAAGTGCATGTTTTAGTAGAGGCTCATGTCCTGAAGACAGAAGCGTATAGCACTGTCTTAATTGAGATGTATTCTACTTGAATGATCATTGAAGTTACTCAGATCCTTTTGGCTTTCTTGATTTCTAGAACCCATTAGCAGATTTGAAACCTCCTGTTGCTTTGTCCCATTTTACAGATAATGTTTATTTAAGATCTCATTTCCCAAGGATACACTTCTTCCTAGTTTGGAACACCGCCCTTCACTGGTTGTATAACTTGATGTACTTGGTCATAGAAATAAGCAGTAGTATGTGATGATGCTGTGTTTTTCTTTTCTTTTTTTTTTTTTTTTTTTTTTTGGTATGTGGGTAGTTCCCCGGCTGGGAATCGAACCCAGGCCACAGCGTTGACAGCGCCAGCGCCGAAACCTTAAGCCACTACACCACCAGGGAACTCTAATGCTGTGTTTTTAACAGTGACAACAACAATCTTTAACTGAGTCGCTGTGCTTTGACGTTAATGATAGTTTCTATGGTCCCTGAATTCTGTTTGTAATTAGGAAACAGGAAAATGTACTCATTTCTGTATTTGACATGTGTACACAGGCAAGCCCTGCTATTACTTAGGCTAAAGCACATGAGTCTTGGGACTTTGTATGGGAAAGCCATTGAAAAAGATCACATATCAGTGAAATCTAATCTGAGTACATTTTGGAGGAAATTTATTTTCGTTCAGTTGTGTACCTACAGTGTGTCACGTTTCCTGCTAGGTGCTTGACACTGAGGTGTATCTTAAATAGAAATTTTGTATATTTATGTATATTTTACATATTTTGGTTTATAAAAATAAATGATGCCAACAGTTACAGAGTATAGCATGTTTTTGCATAATTAACTATAAACAAACATTTGCCTATTTTTATTTCTAGTTGTCTCTTTGAAACCTGAATTTTATTACATTTTGTGTTTTTAGATATTCATAAACTTTTGAAAAGATTTAATTTGGGTTTATTTATTTATGTTTTGATCTCTAATCATATATTTTTGACAACTTTGAAGTAAATTTTGATCACTATAGGTACTGTTTTGGGTAGTCTGTTATGTACCATAAGATTTGATAGAGAAGTATTTAGTTGATCCCTTAAAACTCATTTGTAGTTTATTCTAAGAGTTAATATTTAACTTTAGGAAATCTTAATGACTATAAGACATATATCTAAAATTCTGAAATTATTTTATACTTCTTGGCTCTTAAGTGAATCAGAGGTGTAAAATCAGCTGTAAAAATTCATAAATCATGATTCTGTTGTCACCTTATGAAGTCACTGACTGACCTAATCTGCTTTAGTCGAAGTTGAGCTGTTTCTTAAGTCAGTGAGCTTGTGGGACCATCAACAGTACTGAATTTTAAGTTCTTGAGAGTCTTATTATTTAGAAGTACTTTTTGTCCTTAAATTTATATCTATAAGTATTAACTGTATGCTATGTTATTTTCTCTATGCAGGGTGTACTGGCAATGAAACCACATTTCTTGAAAATAAATGTATCTGAACTTAGTCTGTGGGTAAGAATCTATTTGGATGCATAAGTTTTTCCTTCCTTAAAATATGCCATTGGTTTTATGTTTTACTTTTAAGGAAATGATCCATGGAATGCAGGGCATCCAGCAGTTATATAACATCCTAGGGCTCAGTTTTAATATGCCCAATTGCTCTTTCATGAAGCAAGTTAAGAATAATATTTGAGAGGTAGCTAAAGAATTCCAATTTTATTTCTTATCCGTGTTTTTTCCTAAGGAGCAGTGCATGTGTAAGAAACTGTAGTAGAAGGGAATTTTAACTAATTGCTGTATAAAACTTCCGTAAGATACATTAATTTTGTGCTTATATTTTATTTTTAGTGATAGCCCTTTATTTTCAGGTAACATTATTTATTTTAACTTAGGTGTATTTTTTTAGCATTTTTTTCTTGGATATGGAGATTTATTTCACATGTGACTAAAGCATTTTTCCTTAGACTGTGTCTGTGGAATGGTTACATGAAGCATCCATTTATTTATCTATGTATTTATTTATTTGTTTATTATTTTTCTTTTGAAGGTTATCCAAGGATGTTTTTGGTTATTTGGAACTGTCATACTCAAGTATTTGACATCCAAAATCTTTGGCATTGCAGATGATGTAAGTGCATATTTGCTGAAACCTTGAAAGACTTGAAAAGAATCAAACAGGCAAAAATGAATGACTTTTGAGTTATTAAAAACCACTACTTAAACCAAAATCTAAGATGAAGTCTAGTCACCTGTTATTGTCTCTATTTACTATAATAGGAAGTAAATGTAACTATGTATATCATCTGTATTTTCCAAAAAATTCTTATATATTGAAATTTTTGCAATATGTGAAATGGCCTTTATATTCTTTTATTTAAATTTTCTTATATGGATTTGAAATTAATATTATATTCGTCTCCTATAAAGAGCTTGGGTTTTTTTGGTTTTTGGGTTTTGTTTTGTTTTGTTTTTTCATTTTTTTCATACTTACTTTTATTAATATTTTCCAAGTACCACCTTGTTTTAAAGTCCGTATTTCTCATCCGTGTTTTTTTCTAAGGAGCAGTGTAAGGAGCAGGGCTTCTTGAATCTGTTTGTCACCAAACCTGTCACTCTCATTCCTTTCTTCTTGTCCCTTTGCGCTGCTTCTGTTGCTTGTTTCAGTGCTTGGGTGAAAGTACTTGGCTTTTTTGTTTTCAGCCGCAGATTTTCCAGCAAATGCAGTTAAGGCTGTAAGTTGCCCTGCAAGCAGTGCTTTTTTGTGTCATACAAATTAACTGTTAACCATTTTCTTTTTAACCTGAAGGTTGAGTTTTATGTTATTTAGTTTCTAGCCAAAGGATTTTTAAAGCCATTCCTAGTTATTTTGCAATTACATTGCATTTATGATTAGAAAAAGTAATCTGTTACCTCCCTCTGAAATACATTGTGACATGGTATGTGAACATTTTCTTAAAAACGTTTTACTTGTGTTTAAGGTAATGCGTATTCTCCCTGTGAAATTTGTATTCTATGTTTGTGAGCTTAGTAACATTCAGATTTCATATTAACATTTGTCTGCTTTTTCTGTTTTAGAAATATTTTACATTTCTATTGAACACTGTCAAATTATCTGTTTATTTCTACAGTTCTCCCAGTTTTTTATATACTTTGAATCTATACTGTTCCCTGAAAATATGTTCATGATACATATAATCTTGCTTTGCTGTTCATTTTATAATACCAGCATATAATGTCATTCATTGTCTTTTTTTTAGATATTTTTTGCTTGAATTCAGTTTCGTGAGACATTACAATTGCTAACCTAGATTTCTTTGGTTCACCCTCTCTGGTATATCTTGTTCTCTTCTATTTTCAACTTTCCTGCATACTTCTCTTTTTAGTACATCTTTTATAGACAATATAATATTGGATTTTTTTCTCCTTAAATCCAACTTGAGCATTCATCCTTTAGTGAATTTAAGCTCTTCACACATATGGCAAGGCAATTATCTTATATTAGCACCTATTTCTTTCATTTTATTTGAGATTTACCAACTATTTTTCTTGCATTCTAGGTTTTTTCTCCTTTTCATTGGACAGATAGTTTTCTGATGCTGTTTCAGGTGCTATGTACTCTCCCTGTTGATTTCTAAAGCTTACCCCCACAAGACAGAGTAGTTTGAAATTCTTTAGTGCATTCCCACCCCTTCAGTTCTTTCTCTCACCCTGATCTGCTCACTTGATGTAGGTATCATTTGGGATTTTAGTTCTGGTTTGTTTTAGATGTAATTTACCCTTTTCTTGGGTACTTGTTTTTTTAGCCAGTAATGAATTGAAAACTTGGCAGATGTTGTCTGATTGGTTAAACGAAAATAAATCTGCCTTCCTCACATAGCTTTTGTGGGGAGTAGAAGGGTGATCTGAGGGAGAGCACGTGGTAACATGTAAATAATGACACAGGTGCTGATTGTCAGTCAAAAGGTGCATGCTCACAAGGCCTGCCCATTTCCTGCTCCCTTCCTCCAAATCTGAGTTGATGTTTCCTTTTCTTTACTCTCTCACACTTTGCCCCTTTGTGACTGACGGATGTCTCTGTGTTATCAAGTCCACCTATCCCAGTTGGCTCCAGCGAAGGAGACACTGTGGAGTGTATTTCACCAGGTAGTACACTGAGCAGGGAAAACCGAAAGATAAAAGACTTTGGTATGCTGATGATAGATGGTGGAAGTCAGGGTGGTGTTGGAGCTATCATTTGTCAGCAAAGGAAGGGAGAACTGTGGAGTTGGAGGATACAGTGCTTTCTAATACAGCAACCTCACTCGATGGGAACAGAACTGTACGCTCTATAATGTAGTGAAGATTAACCCTCCCAGCCCGCTGTACCGGTTTGTCGGTCATTTCCGAATCTGCCGCTAGACCGCTATTTTCATTTTCGAAGTGAAAGGTAGACCTATTTTCTACAGTGTCTCCAAGTTCCATCTTATTCTAAACCACTTGTTTGCATGGAACTACATTTTTCTATATCATGTTGGTTTTTTCTCTTTAATGCTCAGGAGCCCAGGTATAGGGGACAGTTAGGTTTAGGGCCTTAGGTTCTGGCCTCAGGGCATTATTACAATCATGGTAAAATCTAATGGCACCTCATTTTTTTTCTTTCCTAGGCTCATATTGGCAATTTACTGACATCAAAATTCTTCAGTTACAAGGATTTTGATACTTTATTGTATACCTGCGCTGCAGAGTTTGACTTTATGGAAAAGGAGGTAAGATGTAATTTCTATGTTGTTTTTCTTTAGGTTTTGGTTTATTCATTTTTCATAAAGGTGCTCCTGTGATTTTAGCCTCTTTGCCCTGTGCATTATCTAAGTTTGAAGGAAAAGAAAAATCTGGCAGCTTAGAGGAAGATATTCCTGTTTGCATTAGTGTAGCGCCCCGAAATACATGCTCTTTCTCATTTGAACAATTCAGAAGCACGCACTCCGACTAGCACTAGTCTTTAGGATGAGTAAACACAGAGGCATTTCAAATGACTTCTTGTTAGGGATAGCATTAACTCAGTGAAGCTCTGGTCCTTACAGCTCCACTCACTTTGTGGTGGTGTGTTTGAGTGATCTCATTGCTTGAAATATCATTGAGTACAAGTTTTTCATTCCAACAACATTTTTCTTTCTAAAACTGTATGTAGATGTTTATAAGGAAACCAGAGAGTCGGTTTATGATCTGTGAGACAAATTTATAATGTTGCTAAGTGTTCTTCAACAAGTGACTCTCATCCTTTGTATCATGGCTACTAGTTTCTAGTAATATGCTACAAACAGATAGTGTCAGGACAAACTGAGACACATAGGAAAGTACTTCGATATTTTAATATAAAATATTATTTTACAGTACTTCATGAGTGGTTTTGGTCAGACATGTTTATATGTGTCTTTTTTAACACCACCCGTGTGGCCCCGATTTATTATGATACTTTATTATCTGTGAAGCATTTTCCCTCAAAGCTGTATGTGTGTATGTATTCGCTAGCCCACAGTACTCTGCTGACGCGTTGTCTCCCTGGACGCCCCCGGGGTAGCCCCACATCCTGAGTCACAGACCACACTGCAGACTCTTACCAACCAGATTTTCTGAGCTGAGCGTGTCCTGCAGAAGTCCTCTTTACTCCAGTACCCTGTCAGTCTTCATTCCCTGTGTTCTGGCAAATGGTATGGACACACAGTGGCTGAGAAAAGCATACGCATGACTGCTGAAGGAAACCGAGGCAGAGTATCTTGAGAGGCATTGAAATGCACATTGTTCATAGCAGATCAAGACTCCTTCAAGGAAGCTGTGAAGGAAGGGCAGGGTAGGCATCAGGAGAGCGTTGGGACACAGTACAAATCCTTTAAGAGGAATGAGGCTCTACACACCACTGCAGTCTCAGGGTGTGAACCATCAGTTATGTGATAGAAGAAACTGTTTGAGGCACAGCATGACTTCGGTCAATTTGGAGAAAATGGCAAAGCTGTTTCCAGCCTGCCATTCGTTCTCCATGTCCACGGTGTCTTCACAGGGACTGTGCTATGGTGCCAGTTCAAAGAGTGCTTCATTGTACGGAGTGTGGGAGGGGCGATTTAACCTGGTATCTGACCGATACTGAAGACACTTAAGATATATAATGGAGTGAGCAAAATGGTTTGATCTCATCTATGTACAGTTAGCTCACATAGAATAAAATATAAGAAGAAAATTTTAAGTGTTTTTTGGATGGAGAGAGAACCAATTAACATTTATTCGCATCTTCTAAATTTTCTACAGTAATCATATATTAAGTGTATTATACTATTAAAAGAAAATAAAAACATTTGGGGCTCTTTCCCTTTTAGATGTGAAAATGGACAGCAGTAGTATTTAAAGTACAGGGACATCAAGACAGGAACATGTTTATGGCCAAAAATAGACAATGCTGGATAGACCCATGTCTATGTACTTAACTATGTGTGTGTATGTACTTAATGTGAAGTGAAAGAATATCACAGATAAATGGATAAAAGATGTATAATTTTATGAATATTACTTGAAAAATTGTATTTGGGGTGTGGAAAGCCTTGTATCACATACACCAAACCTCATTTTAGTTAATTAATGTTAAAAATAAATAAAGCTGGAAAAATAAATTTGAGAGACATTTAAATGAACATGAACTTCATTTTTAAATGAGCCTAATACCAGTGCAAAACACATATGGGAATGATTAATAGCTTTGTCTGCATGTGACTTAACAACATTTGTGCATTAAATATTGTGAAAATTGAAAAACAGATTATTGACTGGGATGTTCTGGCCGTTAATATAACAAATGAAACTAGAGGTTAATGTAATTAGCATGGGAGATGGTTTAAATCCATAAAAAGATTATCAAGGACTCTTCTTCCCGGAAATGCACCGCTGGAAGCGCCCGCCCGCCCCCAGAGTGTGTGCAGCGGTGCTGAGGGTGGCGAGTGGGCGGTCCACTGGGGAGCAAGTACTGGCGGCTGAGTAATCTGACCTTGGTTACTCCTCCATGTTTTCTGTGTTCTCAGAACTCATTACATAGGCTTAGAATAAAGTCAAGAATTACAAAGAAATATTAAAACAGAAGAACCTGTCGTTACAATAGCACACATGCGTCTCTCACTGTGTGGTTTGCTTCCTTTGCATATGCGCTGGTGTGTCTTTTGATACTGAGGAAGTTTTATCGTTTTGTTTTACGTTAATACTCTACACGTCACCCTCTGTTTTCTGCTGAGGGTTGTACTACACTCCGCTGCCACTTCGGGCCCCTTCCCTACGTCTCCCTCAGTTCTCATTCATTGTCATCTCACTGTGATCAGTGAGGCTGTTTTACTCTGCCCCCTTGCACCCCACTTTTAAGAGTCCCACTGTATGTATCTTCAGTGCTGGCACGTGCAGCCACTCACACTGTTCTGTCTCCTGTACTTCCCCATTATCATCGTAGTCCAGCCTTTTTAAAGCTCACCGTGACGCCCCTCCCGTCATATTTCTCAGTTGTGTGGTGCTTGCTCTCCCGTGGGTTCCTCAGGAAGGGTTCATTTATTGCAGTAATCGCTGAGTTTTTACACGTTCAAAATACTGTAGTGGCTTTTATACGTGAAGGTGTTTGGTTAGATAGTCTTTGACTCACGTGCCTTGCCTTGAGTATCTTAAATGTTCCTCCACCTTCTGGTCTGAAGTATTGCTGTCAAGTCTGATGCTAATCTGATTTTCTAAGAGAAATATTAAAAATACAGCTTTTAAACAAACTTTTAGAATACTGAAATTCAACTTTTTTGTTAAATGTTAAGTAATTTTAATACCCTTTTGACACTGCTTGTTTAAGGTAAACACCTGTATCTTACAGCTTTTGTTACATTTATTGTTACTAGCAAGTATCTAATTTTTTAAATAATAAAACAGTTTAAGTCAGCGGGTGTCCAACCTTTTGGCTTCCCTGGGCCACATTGGAAGAAGAACTGTCTTGGGCCGCACATAAAATACACTCACACTAATGATAACTGCTGTGCTTTAAAAAAGAAAATCGCAAAAAATATCATAACGTTTTAAGAATTTATGTTGAGCTGCATTCATAGCCATCCTAGGCTGCAGGTTGGACATGCCTGGTGGTTTAAGTTATATGATTATTAAAGACAATTTAATTTTATAAAGTACATATGTATTTTAAAATATTAAGTACTGTGCAAGTGTTTATAAAGGTAGATGGCAAGATAAAAACATAAAGATTCTCCTTTAATAGGATTTGTAACTCATTAAGTATACATTTTGTATAATAAATTATCAAAATTACTTGTCTGATACAGAATATAAATGAGAAAAATTGGACTAATGAGAGCAAAAATCAGAAAATGCTACTTACTGTATACTTTGTAGAATTAAAAAGTACCGGTATTTTTAATATGGTTAAGCTAGACTTATCTTTATAAACATATTTGGGAAAGTATACATTACTTGACTCAATAACATGGGATTATTTGGTAAGAGAAAGTGTTGTCAGTAGCTTATCAGTTGCAGTGTAGAAATTTCAAGTTCAGGATTGTTCAAGGCTATGGTCCTAAGATTGCAATGTATAGAGCTTTGTTATTTAATTTTTTTCTGTTGTTTGTTAACTGTTACTAAAGAAAATATATTTTTATTCTTGTTAATATTAATGTATGTGTATCAAGGCATCATGATTAAGATTTTTATCCTCCATAAAATGTACAGGAACAGCTCATGCCATTTAAAGGAATTCTGTTGTCCTTAGATGAATATTAAATTGGGCCCTCTAGTTAGGAAAGTCGTGTGCAAAAAGTGAACAAGAACCTTTCTAGTCACATTTCTAGTCCAAGTGTTTGGGAACTGTATTTGTTAATGTTTTCAAGTCAACATTTTGGGGAGGTTCGTTTCTGTGGAAATGCACCTTCATGTCTATGATGGGAGTCAGTGGTTAGACTGGACCCTAAATGGGTGAATGTTCATGTTTCTCTATACTTTTAATTATTTGGTTCATTATTTGAAATGAAATTTTGTCTGTTTAAAATAACATTTTCCTCTAACAAAACATCTCTGAATTTCAGACGCCACTGAGGTACATGAAGACATTGCTGCTCCCAGTTGTTCTCGTTGTGTTTCTTGCAATCGTCAGAAAGGTATGTCTGTCACTTAAGGGCTCTGTCTTACAATGCAACGTTTTTATGTTTGTATGTAGTCCTCATGTATGCTAGGTGGTATGTTCATCTGAAACAATATTTTGTGTACATTTAATGGAGCGTGCTCTCTATTTTTTTGCTAATAGCCTTTGATGAACAGTCACAAGCTTTAAAAATATTCTGTTATCTGCCAGCATAACATAGACATAGGAAAAGGCTGGCACAAAGAGATGCATTTGAAAGACATGGTCCAAGAGACCTTATTGACCCAGATACAGTTGTTTGCTATGTAAGTTATTACCAACTGACTTGCTTTTAACTTTTATGTAATAGTTACCTAAAATATTTAATATATGTGTTTCTAAGTCATTTGTGCAGTGTCACTAACTCCTGGATTGATTTTATTATTGATCAAAATGAAAAAGGAGATTATTAAACTCAATAAAATTATAAGACTCCCCACCTGGCTTTGTGTATGTGCTGCCGAAGCAAGCACCCACCCTGGCTTTGATAACGAGGCTCTAAGCCCAGGTGGAAATAAAGCAGGAAAGTTGCAGTCTTTCCCAAAGAACAGGTGTGATGGTCTCTGTCTATTCTTTCTTTTGTGGGTTAATGAACTCTGTAACTCCAGGTGCTTTAGGAGAATGAACTGAGATTACTATAATTGAAAAATAGGTGATAGACCCTAAAAGCTTTCTAATTCTTAGCTAGTGATTTCTATGTTAACACAATGTCATATATTTATAGAATATTCTGTGCTATGATATCATTCATGTTATATATTTGTGCTATTCCAAACCATTTCATATGCATTATTTCAGTTGGTTATTTGGCAAGCCTGTAGTGTACACACACACCTTATTACCCCCATTTTGACACATGGAAGATCAGAGAGACTGTTAATCAATCAGCCTTGCATCACGTTTGTTACAAAGCAAGGGAAGAGTGAGAACCAGACTCTGAAACATTCCCCCCGTGTTGGGTGTTGTGTAGTGTTCAGCTTTGTAGTCTCACAGCCCTTTTCAACTCTGGTCAGTTCATGGTTAGTCAGTTTCTGCTGTAATGCCAGGCCCTTTGCACTTCTGCATACTTCATGTGGGCGTGCACCTAGAAGGTAAGAAGAAATACTTGTGGTGGCAATCCAGGATGCATTAAACAGACAGCAACCTGGATGGCTAGAGGTGACAAAAATTAGATCGGGTTTAAGGGGCAGGAATGTTAGATGTAAAAAAGAAAGATTCAAATGTAAAGAGGGTAATTATTTTCACAGAGTTAAATGCCTGCCACTTGGAAATAAGATGACATTCATTTCGGCTCCTTAGAATCGTGGCCAATTCAAGGAGGCAGGACTTCTGGACTGATTAGGAAAGTGTCATAGACTCAGGCCACAGCTGGGTGGTGCTTCCAAGATCGGAGTTAAAACGTGTCCGCAGTGTCACAGAGGATGTCATACTGGGGATGGGATTTCAGGTTAGATGACCTCCCATTGCTGCTGAATCTGAAAACACAGTGGTTAGTTTGTTGTGCTCACCAGTGCTCCAGTGATGAGCCGCTAGAACTAAGGAGAGGCGTGGCCCGTAGCCTGGGCATGGTGGAATTCACCCAGTGTGACCCGGAAGCCCAGAGTCCGGCTTCAGGACCCAGCAGTGCTTCCTAGTTGCCGCCCTCCAGGGAGATTGGTTAATTCGTTGGAGCCTGGTGCTCATGTACAAAATGAGGTTAATGACCTCTACCCCAACAGTGTAGCTGGGTCTGAGCTGTGATCAAGTACTGTACACATTTAAGATTTTGTTGTTGTAATCGTTATTTTCTGCATTACCGCTTATCTCCATATAAGTAAAACTTTGAAAGTTTAGAAGATGCTTTAGTTAAAATTCTGCTTTTCTCAAAACTGCTCTTCTGACATGTTTAAAAATCTATTTGCAGATTATTTGTGACATGTGGGGTATCTTAACTAAACAACAAACACATATAAGGTAAATATGCTATTAATGATTTTGTTAACTTTTTCCATCTATTAAGTATTTACAGTGTGTTAATTTTATGTATTGTATACTCAACATGGATAATGAATGGTTTTGATTGTTGTCACCCCTTTCTTTGCTTTTCTCATTATTTCTTATCTGTGCAGAGCTCAGTGCCTCAGTTACTCATCCCTCGTACCCCATCCTGTAGAACCTGACAGGTGCCCTACACGCTGTCTGTACGCGAAGGACACAGCGTTGTGCTTCTCTTTAGCAGGGAAAATAAATAATCCTGTTGATGGCTTTAGGACCAATGGACTTTCTTGGGAGAGAAGAGCAGGGAATTACAGAACTGGATCCACACCTCACCTCTTACACAAGGCTGTGGGGTTTTTTAGGGGTGTAGAGTTTGTTGAATTTATGTGTCTGTATTTTCTTTTGTGACTCAAACAGCTTTATATATTAGTCTTTTACCTACAGATTTCTACCAACCTGTGATAATTAGTACGTGTACCCCTGAGACAATCTTTGTTCTCATTTAGAAACAATTTGCTGTAACTATGCCCTTGTGTATAACTGCAGCCTTTGGGGTCTGGGGGAATAGGAGAAAGCTTCTGGTGTATAATGCCAACGTTGCTCTTTATTCGAGGTGACATCTTTTTCTGATGAGCCTTTGGAAAGGGGCTGTGAAGTTACAGCTATCGTATGCAGCTGTGGAAGGAACAGGTGGAACTTTTCATGAAAACAAAGATGTCCTTTCAAGAATAATTAAACTATTGAAATATTATAGAAAACCACTGAACTTGAGGGGGATTGCACTTGAAGTATTAATAGGATCAGAGCTGTTTTGAAAGGAGGATGGCACATTGATAGTTCATTTTGAATAAATACCAGAGTCATATGCCTGCATAAAAAGGGAAGGGGTAGGAGGTACAGTTTGATGATCATGATGTGAGTACCAGCATCCTCTTTATTCTGGGACCTGGGGGTAAAGTAGGGGAGAGGCAACATGATGTAGTAGGACACACATTGGCTCTGAAATCAGTCCAACTGGAGACTTGGCTTGTGGCTCTGTGACTTACTTTCCTCTGCGGTAAATTGGGATAATAAGACATACTTGTAAGATCACAGTCGATGGGATGTCCAGAGCATATTCACATGTAGGTGCTCAGTGGTGGTGACTGTTCATCTTCACTTGGAATGAAAGAAGAATAAGAAGGGTCCATTTTACTTCCTTCATTTGCCCCATAGTTTTACTTAGTTTTTTAATATATCAATATTTTGGAACCCAAATTCTCAGATAATATTATGTGATGGCTCGATTAGGAGTTAATTGAATCATTTATTCATTAGTTCAAAAATAAATTGAGCTCTGTATCCCAGGGATTGCTCTAGGTCTTGAAAATGTATCAATGCTTAAGGCAGAGAAAGTATCTTAAGTTGATAACAAATGTGTTACCAAATCACACTCGTAGCTCCGTGACTTGTAAGAATTTCAGATTTTGTGAACACAGACTTGGGGCTCAGATGGCACCAGCGTTTTCCCCCAAGCTCTCTCCTCTCTGATCATGGACTCTGATGAGAGCCCGTCGAGGACCTTCCTCCCCTGGGGCTTTATTTCTGTCCTCTCCTCTAAAGTGCTCTTCCCAGAGTGATCTGAGGCTCACACGCTCAGCTCCTGCAGGCCTTGCTCACTTGTCACTCAGTTGGTGACTGTCCATGTATGCCTTCCTGGTCACCTGGCACCCTCTGTATCTTTGACCCTGTTTCCCTTCTCTCCACAGTACTTATGGCCATGTGACATACGAGTATGTTTATTTATTTGCTTTTTGTCCCCTTTGACTTACGTGTAAGTTCTGTGATGGCAAAGGGTTTTTTCCACCTTGTCTGCTATTGTTATCACCAGTGTCATCAGTGCTCAGTGACATTGAGTGATGGATGGATTTGCACCCTGTATTCCCGAAGAGTTCATTTTAGTAGGGAGAGACAGATGATAATAAAACCAATAAATGAAAATTTCATTTTCTATGAGAAGATAAATCAGGAGATGGAGTGGAAGTGATCTAGGAGAGGGGCACTGGATACGGGTGCCACAGGCCCTCTCTGATGTTTGAAGGAATCAAGTGAGTCTCTTGCGACTGGGGCCTGGTGATCACAGGGAACATGCTAGAATGTGAGTTTCAAGGATGAGAAGTGGTGGCCAGCCTAGGAAGACCATGTGGAAGGATTTGAGACTAAGTGCAGAAGAACCTGTTGGTGGGCAGTGAAGGAGTGGCATGCCTGGCTCCCCATTGTCAGCAGCCTGCTCTCTGTGTGGTGACAAGATGGGTGGCGGGAGGCGGGTGCGTGGGCCTCTGAGCACGTGTCGTTCCTCAGGAAGTTAAAACCGTCAGGCGTAGCTGAAGTCGGGACTTTGTGGCTGTTCATATATTCCAGTGCTGCTGCCGGAGTAAACCTCCTATTTGGCTTCCTAAATTGTCTCTCCAGCAGCTCCAGTTTATGGGGGAGATCAGGGACCACAGATGGGGAGCTGGGGGGGAGACTGTGAGGGCTTCTGTGTTCCCCTTCACCCCCTGCTTGCCAGGATGTCACCCGTGAGTGTCTGGTCCACCGCAGTGTGCCTTCTAATAAATATCCATGTAGTCCAATATACAGATAGGCAGCACTGTCATTTTCTTCAATAAAATGTCTTAAACGATTGTAGCTCCAGTCGGGGTTTATAACTTTAGTTATTTTGATTTACACACACTTATGTGTGTCCTGAGGGAATATTATGGAAGTTGCAAGAGAAAAATGCAAATACCCACATGCGTACTCCCACAGTGATTTAGGAGTGTTGCAGGACAAGAGAGCCCTTGGCCTCACAGACGGGAGAATTCACACGTGAGCCGATGCAGTTTAGAGTAAAGTAAATTTATCCAGCAGAGAGCAAGGAAGAAGACAAAGGCCACCACATGGACAGAGTGGCGGTCCCTAATCGCTGGTGGAAGAGACCCTCTCCGTCCCCTGGGCTAGGGTGTGTCCCTATTTTCTGCTTCCACGAAACGTCATTGATGTGGGGGGAAAGGAGGCTAGCAGAACAATGGTGAATCCAGTAAGGCGCAAGAAGCGGGGCAGGTTAGACCTCAGCTCTGAAGAGCACAGCTGCGTTTTCTCCCCATGGCCTTCCCTGCAGGCCTGGGCACTCTGGAACCCCTCGTCTCTGCCCTCGTCTCTGGAGAGACTTCTCCATGTGCTTGATTCGCACCTGCCTGACTTCTGTGCCTCGGAGCACGCAGGCGGCAGGCTGGGGACCCAACCTCGTAGGTCCTTCTGCAGAAATACCCTCGTGCCCCTTCCTATGTTAATAGTAGTATTTCTTTTTTCATTTCAGAAAACACCAGTTTGATCATGGAGAGGTAAAGACATAATGCGACTATTGTAGTGTTTGTATATTTGGACTTTTATTGGTAATTGTCACTGGTCACCTTCAAAATAGGCCTGTGTGTGTTTTTATGAGAATACTACAGACGTGACCATTCCTTTGGTAAAACGGCCAAGTAGGAAACTCCTTCGGTTGCTCTGCTTGTCCTGACTGAACAGCGTTTGATTTCTGGAGCCCCTTTAACCACACGTGTGGACTGTCCTTTGCCTGACTGGAGGCGTCACTCCTCTCTGCTCACCGTGCCTGAGGCTCCCATCTCCTCGTGACTCGGCCTGGGGTTTTTCTTTTCCTTTTTTTTTCTTTCTCTTTCATTTTTTTTCTCTTTTGTTTTTATTGAGGTAAAATTACATATAACATTATATTAGTTTGATAATGATTTGAATTGTATACATTACAAAATCATCACAATAAGTCTAGTGAACATCCATCACCATACTCAGTTACAAAAATTGTTTTTTCTTTTTCTTTCCCTTGTGAAGAGGACTTTTAAGATTTACTCTCTTCAGCAACAGCGTGTGACTATAGTTAATCATACTGTGTTGCACGTTTCAGTCTGGTTTTGGCGGTCGGTCCCGGGTGGACCTCTGGGGTCTTAAACAGCAGTTATTTCTGGTTCCCACTCTCCTGCCTTGATCTCCTGGTAGCACTGAAGTGGATTCAGAACTGCTCACCACAGGCTAGACTCTGAGCAGGGCTGTGGAACCACTGGCCTTACGGACTGTTTAGCCTCTAATAAAGTAGAGGCATTTGAAAGTGAATTTTAAGACTTATTTCAGAAATCAAAGTATTGTTACTAAAAAAAAAGTACCCTTTTCTATGTAGTCACTGTTTTAACAATACATTCTTGAACTTCCCAAGTAATAGAAATAAAAAATACCTTCTTTTTCTTCCAGCTGGTGTATCATGCATTGCAGCTGCTAGCATATACAGCCCTTGGTATTTTAATTATGAGGCTGAAACTCTTTTTGACACCACACATGTGTGTTATGGCTTCCTTGATCTGCTCACGACAGGTAAGATGGTTGTTATGTCAGCGTTATGGCTGCCATGATAATTTTACAGTCTTTGTTATTGAGTGACCCTAAAATAATGTTGGATTACCCAAAGGTCTTTAAACTGTTAAAATTTTGTACTCATCTTTCCTGAAGGATCAGAGGTGATAGTTTTCTTTTCTTCTAACTTCTGATACGCTCCTTGATGTATGACACTCAATGCAGTCTAAATTCCTAAATGATTACTGTAGATATTGATAGAAAACAGAGCTTAATTTGTTTTTGTTTTGACATTCATATTGCAAAGAGTTCTAACAATTGTTTTCAAGTTACAAGTACTTCCAAATTTCAGATTAATTTTTAGTATGAAGCTTTAAAAATTGAGATATTTGAGTAAACACTTGTGTACACATCCCCAACTTTTTAAATGTAGCTCAAGCCATCTGGGCTGTTTGCTGTGCGTTTTTCCTGGGTAACCAGCTCCTTGGTCTGTATTTGCAGATGTATGCTTGCACATACAGTGCTCCCTTTTCATCAATCCAGTACCCAAGGGGCAACAGCAGCACCTCTTTCAAATTGGGCTAATATTTGCTAAGTACCTAAACCCCACTGTAGGGGTGAGGGGACAGTGGTAGGTAGAAAAATCCAAAAGCAGGAGTTTTTATTATGTCCTCAGGAAGCTTCAAATCCAGCTCTACAGTCAGTCACATAGCGCAGTAATCCTAAGGAGAAAGTGATAGAGACACAGTGTTGTTATTGAATAGACTGTTGAATATGGAAGAGATTTGCCAGCCCCACGGTTCCCAGGTGGAGTGTTCTTACGTTAGAGACGCCCCGCTTTCCAAAGGCTGATCCGGGGGTGAGGCCTGGACAGGAAGGGGAGGCTGGTGGGAAGCTTCTCTTAAATCCCACCTGCAAGGTGACTGATGATAACAGGTGCCCAAGGCTGGCCTCATAGGTGGCACCTCTGCACGCACAGGTGCCCACACTGAGAAGGACCCTGGATCCATTTTGATGCTCTTTTGTTGCTGTTTTGAACTTCTTACTAATTTTTGAACAGGGCCCCTCCATTTTCATTTTGCACTGGGCCCTGCAGATTATGTGATAGGCCTGGCCTCACCTCAATCTGGGAATAGGAGAGAGCAAGTTGAGAGAGGAGCCTCTTAACTCATGTCCATTTACCTAAGGCTGAGGGTAGACTTCTTTTAATTCCTAGGGTCATTGTTTCTGGAACTTTCCCTTCGGGTGATTAATCCTTCATCTGGGATGCTAACAGACCGTGTACTTCTCTGTTTGATGATTGGATACATGCTGCTTTGTATTAACAGTTACTAATGGTTATCCGTGTGTTTTTTATTTGGTTTCAGCTATTTGGGTGGCTCTTTGGCAAAGTACATCCTGGGGCTGTTGTCTTTGCTGTATTGGCAGCAATGTCAATACAAGGTTCAGCAAATCTGCAAACGCAATGGAATATTGTAGGGGAATTCAGCAATTTGCCACAAGAAGAGCTTATAGAATGGATCAAGTATAGTACTAAACCAGGTAAAAACAAACAAACAAACTATTATTTAGCTGGTGTTTTTCCCAAATTTTATATACCACTGCAAATCCCTAAACTGAAATCACACTCAGTGATCTTACTCTTTCCAATTAGTGTTGCTTCTAGATTATCCAGAAAGAAAGAGAGATGTCAGTCTTACTTAAGTGGTTTGCAAAGGACATTGTACGTGTTTTCTTATTTTTGCTATTTTCCACAAATTCTGATTTTTTTCAAAGTTTTACGTGCCCCAGTTTAAAACCATTTTTATGCTTATTCTCTTAATGAATTTTTAATCTTAGTCCTTCAAATTCCTTCTTGAAATGAATTCATGGAATCTTAAATTTATTCATTTAGAAAGGAGATTTTTGTTTTCATTTGTGTAACAGAGACTGAATATTAAATCATCCATCAGAATTCCTTGGTGCTATAAAACTTTCTTAATCAATTTGATGCTTTTTTCCTAGAATCAGGAAAGATTTCCAAGATATTAAAAATAAATAAATAAAATAAAACCCCAGAGATTTTATAAGTGGTGAAATGCTGAGACTCTCTATCTTCCAAGGAAAAAAGTACCAAACTTGGTTGCTGACTGCTGCTTTATGGGCTGTCAGACTTCATTCTGGTTCTGCCACTGAATCTTTGAGTCATGAACATCTCTAGGCCTCAGCTTTTCACCTGAGACATGATTGAGTGACCAGAAGGAGATCCCTGTGATGCTGAGTGTCTTCCTCAGACCTCGTTCCTGCTTTGCAGATGCAGTGTTTGCGGGCGCCATGCCCACAATGGCAAGTGTTAAACTGTCCGCCCTTCGGCCCATTGTGAACCATCCACATTATGAAGATGCAGGTTTGAGGTTAGTACACAGTTCTCACATTGTTGAAAACAAATATTTTATACAAATACGAGAAGTGTTTCAAAAAGGTTAGAGTGAGTTGGGATTTATAGAGTTAGGGAGGAGTGCTGAAATAAGATGTCAAGTTAGGTACACAATTATTAAGGCTCCGTAGGGCAGTAAAACTACAGTCTTCTCTATCAGGCAGCAGGAAGAAATCATACCTTAACAGCTTTGTACAGGTGAACAGGGTGCCAAAACACACGGGTCCCTATGAGTTATCACCATTCGCAAGTTCCCCCAGGGATCCATTAGCCTACAATGGTTATTAAGGTTTCTTATAGGCCATTTTTCTTGAATTCTCAGGAGTCAAGTTGAAATGGAATATCATTCAAAGAGGGTTTTATTCTGTTTTTTACAAATATAACCTGCTAGAATGATCTTGTTTTTCTTTTTTACTATTTTTTTTTCATAAACGTAAAATATATTCTCTTTGGAAAGGAAATAGACTTAATTTTCATGCAGTTTCTAGAGTAGGTCATGTTGTTAATTTCCTAAGTGACTGGGTGAATCCTATTAATATACAAGTGCTGTCTGAAAAAAATACCACCATAAATACCTCTGTTTGTCATATTACATGGCTGGATTCCTTCTGGACAGCCCTCATATTTTGTCTAACCGTGGGACATGCATTTTATAAACAAAAGGCTTTTTCATTAAAAATTAAGTTTCAGCAAGCTAATTTCCAAAGCAGTTATATTGAATAAATTTGGCTTTTGAAAAATCTCCAAATAAAATTGAGAGCCATTTAGTGCTAATTAACTGTTGATGGCAAAATTGGGGCCATTGCAGCTGTAAAGGGGTCCCGGAGCTGTGTTTGTGTGGCTCTTCTCTGTACCTGCACAGCACACCTCAGTCTTATTTGTGTTAAAGTGATGAAGAAGTTAGAGCAAAAACAGGCTGACAAACAGGAAGACACTGTGTGGAAACGGATGCGTGGTACTGATGTCTTCCCCTAGGACCACTGTCACTGTGCCACTTGTGCCTGTTCCTTTGACCTCCCCATGCCCCTGAGCAGGACTCCCATGACTCTCTGTGTTGTCCCCTCCGAGCCCCATGCAGTGCTTTCTTCAAAGAGCTGGGTCGCGTGCTTCTCATCCTGACAACCTTCTGTCCAATTGTTTTTCTTTAAAGGGCCAGAACGAAGATAGTGTACTCCATGTACAGTCGAAAGTCGGCTGAGGAGGTCAAGCGAGAACTAATCAAGTTACACGTGAATTACTACATTCTAGAAGAGTCATGGTGTGTAAGAAGATCCAAGTGCGTATGCCATACAGTTTGTATTTCACATTCATGGGACATGAGAAGTTCGTTCAGTCTCATGGCAGGTGCTTTCCTAATCATATGTGGGAGATGTATGTAACATTTATTATAGCAAAGTATAAGTGCAAAAACCTTTTTTAGGTAATTATTTGAATTGGCGTTTTTTTCTTTTCTAGTCACTATTATAGTGAGTTACACCTGTACACTGCCTTAAAGGTATTATATTGGCATGGATTGATAATTTCTCACATTATTCATGTTTGTCTGTGGTATGTTTAAAGTCTTTTATTTCAAGTGGGATGTTTTTCTTTCCAAAGATTTGCGGAGAGTATGAGACCACATAACCCATAGTCTCTGTAATGAAGTACATCAGGCAGCTAGGAGTCAGGGCCTTGCTTGTCCATGGCCACACCCCTGCTCCGCTCCATGTCCTGTGACGAACGGGACCCTCCCAGCAGCAGCTCAGAGCAAAGCTTCTTTCATATCTTATTTCAGTGGGAAAGTAATTAACTTCACTCTGACCCATGTTCTATCCGGTTTACAGTTTTAAAGGGTATCTGCTTCCACAGAGACGATCACTAAGCAGAGCATAGCAACAAGAGAAGATCCTAAAAGCTAATGTGGGTTCTGAAGTTGACTATTTAGAAATGTTGCGTCTGGGTGACTAGACAGCAGATGACAGTAGCTTGCTATTAAAATCCCAAGGCATTTGCTCCAGAGGAACACAGACATGAGCAATTTCATCAAAAATCAGGGATATTTTATAGAATGCTATTTTTAAAATTCTCACTATTCTTTGACTACACAGAAGCCTGCTGTATATGTGGCTTAACCATACTCATTCACTGTGTATTTCAGTGATACACAGGGTGTTAATATGAAATAATTAAATACTGACTCAGGAGTAAAACTAGTTCTGTGACACAGTATCAACAGTGCCTACAAGGAAACTCAAACAATTGTTGATTGTTGAGTGGTTTTTCTATGAATATGTCCCAAGGGACTGGAATTTAATCAAGATCTGTAGAAAATGTCATTGTTCTTAGAATCATAATTTGGAAAATGCTTAAAGGGCTTTGAACATAGGAATATATATGCAGTTCATTTGTACTCACCTTTAACTTTGGAAGTTTAGGACAGAGACGTCACAGGCATCTCTCATAGCAGTTTAGGAGGACATTGCAGTAGATGCATGGTGGGCTGCTTTGTGCTGTGAGAACTGGGTTCCTTGACCGGCTTTCCACCCACACTGAGCTCGGCTTGGCCCTCACTGCAGTTCATTCCCGCCAGCCTAAGACACCTGTAGGTCACTGGACCAGGAAAGTCACGTTTCATGGCCCTTTTCCCCCAAGCTAATGATGAGACTTGGTTCCAAATTCTTTTTTTTTTTCTTTTTTTTTTCTTTTTTTTTTTTTGAGGGGAGAGGTCCTTCCATCACATTTTGAATACCTGGAAATTGCAGAGGCTAAGGTGCTTTACTAAGACCTCGCTGGAGCTCCCAGGATTTGCATAACTATCCTAGTCTCCTCATGGCAGAGCACTGCTCTTTGTATTCAAGGATGGATAAAAGACCACTTTAGGAAGCATCGCACACCAAACAAAGTCAGTGGTGAACTAACTGGCTTTGCACTAAGCCTGGGAGTTAGGGGCCGGGGGCTGGCTTCCCCCATCTGAACCTCCATTGCCCTGTGTTCTGGCTAGAGTGGGGAGGAAGGAAGCTAGGGAGGTGACTTTCCCTCGTCTGTTACCCCTCCCAGTAACTACGACAACACTCTCCATCTGCTGTAAGATTCAAGCCCGACCGATGATAAATCTTAGGAAACTTTAGACAGGTGCATGCTGCTTACACCTTGAAACAAAACACACACTGTCCTTTCTTTTCTGATGGGGAAGCCAACGGGGAACTCAGGAGAGGGGACGGAAGACTAGTAATTCGTGCCCACATTTGCAGTAGGAAGAGCTGAGTTTCTTGACAGCGCCTTCTGCCCACATTGGGATCCTCGTTGCTTTGGTCTTCACTCCAACTTGGTCATGCCAGCCTGAGATATCTGAACGTCCCTGGAACAGAAATACATGTCAGGACATGGGGAGGAAATGAGGCACTCACATAGGCGAAGACAGGGAACAAAGACTAGTATTTATCTTGTGCTTGAACCGTGCCGGGCACTTTGCTGAGCACTATATTTATGTGTTCTCGTTTACAAGTGGCTTAATTGTGTGGCTTGATTATTCCTTAAATACTTGACACGCTGTGTTCAAATACAAGTACGAAAATACCCTCAAATGCAAGTCATAGATGAGCTTTTAATTAACTGCTCTTTTATTCTCAGTTCTCTGCTTGCTTTCTCATTAATCGCAGTAATAGAGTTGACATAAAATTAAAATACATGAATTCAGAAGAAAATTATTCAGGTTTTCACTGATGCTGTTTAAAGATGTGGCTGGCCGGCCAGGGATGCTTCAGGAACCTCCGATGCCTAGACGATGTTGACAGTTAGGCAGACTGTCAAAGGCAGCTTTGCCCTCTGTTATTTTCCTGAAAGCACTTGCACCCGGAGCCGCACAGTTTTCTGCGAAGCATAGTGCTTGCTGCTGCCATTGGCCTGCAGTGTAGTAACAGCTTGGCTTTGGCGTGTGTGAGAAAATTAAAAGGTGGAAAGCCCAAGCCCTATATGTCATACTGATGAACATATTATGTTTGGTGTCGGTAGAATCTGGTGTTAGCCAGGGTGTGCAAAAAATGTGCATTGACAGAGGTGAAATAAAATTGTGTAGCCTTTGACATAGCAGTAGAGCTGCCTTTAGAAGTTTAGCTTGCAGAAAGATACAGGAAAAAAATGTTTATGTAAGCCTTGTTTTATAATGGTAAAATGGGAAACAATGGAAATATCCATCTGCAAAGGAGTAGTTAAATAATATGTAGGAGTACTAGCAATAATTAGAATAAAGTAGGTCTGTATGTACTGGCCACGTTTTATTCTTAAGTGAGGAGTCGCAACATAATCTCATTTTTGTAAGAGCAGCCCAGAGCATCTGTGTGTATAAATATGTCCGTGCCTATATTTGTATGCGTGTGCATCTGAATGTGGATTTAAAAAGTCTGTGTGTGCTGGATTGTTTACAGACGTCACCGCTGACAACTGGCACTGGTGGTGATAGTGTCTTTCATTTTGTTTTATTTTGCTACATCTGTATTTTGACATTATTTGGATGGTCAGTTGCCTTTAAATTAGACATATTACTTAAATGGAGAAGGCATGTGCATTCCTGTCACAGTGCTTGCCCGCGGTGGAGAGCAGGGCAGCGGGCTCGCCTTTGAGAATAATGTGAGGCAGCGATGACAAAACATAAGCAGCTGTCAGTTCGCTATCATTTTTCCTTGTATTTTTCTGGTTTTTAAAGTTTCTCAAAAAGTCAGTAAGAAATTGTGAACTCACTTTTTCCCCTAAGTTGTGAGAATGTCTCCGGGGTGGATTTGCCTAGCTCACTCCTTATGATGAGATTCCATTTGGGGAACATGGACAAGACCACCACGTGGGCTGGGGTGCACTTTGCGGTGTCTCACCTCAGGAGGCATGCTTTGCCTGTTCTGTTACTGGTGATGCCAAGTTCGATTACTCGATTAAAATATGTCCCCAACTCTTCGCATTTTAAGAAGACAGATTTCTTTTATAATGAATAAGAAATCTGTAACGTGATACTTAGAGGTCGTGTGTTTATCCTCTTTCTCAGCAGCCTTTCACCACATAGTTGTTGCATCCAGTTTTTTTTCTTGCCTGAATCTGTTATTACATTGATGATTATAAAACAGGTAATATAGATTTGAAAGTAGTGTGTCACTTACCTATTAGTGAAGGTAAGAATGGACTTCATAAATAATAATAAATAATAAGTGGACCTAGAGCTGTTGGGCTATCCATATGGAAAAGATTAAAATTAAATCTCTATGTCACACCATACTGAAGAATTAATTTCAGATGAGTTACAGGTCTGAATGCAAAAAATACAACTAACACTTTCATAGGAGAATGCACAATGCATATTTTGATGATACTGTGATGGGAAGAATTCTTTAAATGAGACAAAAAAATCATAAGCCCTAAAAAAAACAATATTTTAGAGTATTACTAACATAAAAATCTTCAATAATTTTTAAAATTAATGTATTACCTCTTAACTATGTACTGGGCATGATGCTAGATACAGTTTCTCTCTTAATCCTTGTAAGACAGCTATGTTGTGGGCATGTCCCATTTTATGAATGTAAAGAATGAGATTGAGTGACTTGTTCACCACCACGTTCTTGGCACATAGCTGAGGCAGAATTTAACTGAGATCTCTTTTACCCCACCACCTGAATTCATCTGTTTTGTATGTCTCTTTCTTTCTTTACAGTCATCTTTCTGCATTCACCTCATTCTAAAGAGGACTTACAGCAGCTTACATAAATATAAATATAAGTAACTGTGATAACATTTTTTAAAAACTAAGTTAATGTAGGAAAAATGAAATGAAGGCATTATGTTACATACATGGATTTTTAACCTGAGCATTTACTTTTCTAGGCCTGGTTGCAGTATGCCTGAAATCTGGGATGTGGAAGACCCCGCTAACGCTGGGAAGCCTCCCCTGTGCAGCCTCTTGGTGCAGGACTCCCAGCCTCACTTCACCACTGTATTCCAGAACAGTGTTTACAAAGTCTTAGAAGTTATAGAGGAGTGACTGCTGCTACAGAGAACTCATCAGTAATGGTGTTACTGTTTTGCTAATAACTCATGCCTTGTTTTTAATTCAAATCCCAAAAACTTTTATAAGTAACTGTTTTCAAATAGAAAATGTTTTAGCTGGTCAATTTGAATGTCATTTCGATTGTAACAATACTTCACATACCATTATCAGTTGGGTACTATTTCAATGCACCCCTTAAAATTTGCTATGCAAATGAGTATATGCTTGTACTTAAATATTTGTGTTAAAATGAGCAAAGCTATGTGTATACACAATATGGTGGGTCACGACAAGGACAATAAGAAAACATAGTCAAGTCTGAACTGCGTAGGGGCTGATTTTACAGTTTTGGGACGATGGATGCCCCTTAGATCTTTTTCTGCCTCTTGCTCCTGTCTTTCAGACATCTCAGTGGTGATTATGAGCGCCTCAGTCACACTGATGCCTGTCACCAAGTTCAGTAAGAGGAGATGGGCTAGACATGGGTATTTGCTCCGCGGAATTATCTGTTTATTTCGCTTCTTTGTGTTCTTTTGTTCTGTGTTTTATGTTGCTCAGTAATGAAGCGTTTCCTGCCCATTATTCCAACTCTTGGACTTGGTTAGTGGTCAGGACCAAGTTCCTGTACTTACCTGGCCGTGTGGTGTCAGCACGGCCCCGCCCCCTCTCCCAGCCTTCTTTGTCAAATGAGTGGGACTTACTTATTTAGTTTCTTATCAAGTACTTATTTTTGGTTAAAGAAATTTAATGGCAATTGTGTATTTTTCTCATTTTTAGATGTGTATATTTTAATACCTTTAAACCACTTTAAAATTTTTTCATGTTTACTTGTAGTTTCAAGAAAAGCTATTTTGAACAACCTCAAATGTAATACCTTAGGGACTCATGTATATTTCTGTAGATATAACTTAGAGGGGACTAGGAGACTATAGCATGTGGAGATTTTTCTTTTACTATAATATTAAGATATAATAAAACATGACTAATTTTTTCTGTCAAAAAGTAAACGAATAAGATAAGTAAATGGCATTTTTATATTTTGCTTTTAAAATTGCCTGTCTTTAGTAAGACAAAGCCTTAAGCCTTATAATTTTGGTTCCAGGAGCCCATCTTTGCAGAATGAGGAATGAATATATTCAGGCCGCCTCTTTATTTTTTTCTTCGTATTTATTTTTATTTTGAAAAATTTCCAAACCTACTTTGAATTCCTAGTATGAGTGTTTGTTTCCTAGAAGTTAATTTGTGTGAAATGAGATTCTTCAAAACAGTGAATCCCTTATAGTTCTGAAAAATGGTTTGAAGATTTTACATTCTAAGCTGACCATGACTCGAGTGAATGCACGTGCAGGTACTCCGTGTTCTCTTCATTAACCACAGGCGGAGTCACCTCCCTGTGGACTGTCCTTGCAACCTGAGTCCTCAGGGATGGCTTCGGTGCCCACTGCCGGGAGCCCCGAGGAGCCGGTCTCTCCAGAGCCCAGGGGCAGGCCTGTCCGGGGATGCACCGGCTTGCTCAGAGCAGACAGCTGCAGGGACAGCCCCGGCCTGTCCCCCAGCCTGCGTTTGCTGGGGAGCCTCCTGCCATACCCGAAATTCCGCCAGTGTCTCTCAGGTGCCCGCCCGCTCTTTCTCGCTTGCTGGAGACTTTCATTTCTTTGACTTTTGCCGGGTTCAGAAACTAGGGAGGTAGCCGGGGGACTTGTGGATGAGGAGGAGGATTTGAGCAGCAGTGTGGCCATCCAGAAAAAGGGGAAGAGGCACTGAAGGCCCAGGCGGGAGGAGGAAGTGGGCTCTGCTCTGCCTACAGCTGTTTGTCACCCCAGTGCGGCTCTGTGTATGTTGAGCAGTTATAGTTTCGTAAAAATGGTACTTTTGAAATTAGTGTCGATTCTCCCCACCCTCCGATCACTTTCTTCCTAACAAGTTCACACGTAACAGTTGGAAATTTTGTACAGAGAAATACTAAAATATACTGTTGGGAAAGGGTAAAAGGAGTCAAATTTGTTTTATTTCGGAGGAATCCTTTTGTAACAGCATTTGCTACTACACCTCCACCAGCAAGCTGTGATTGTGCGTTAGGCCAGACGGTTGAGGACGGAGGCTTTGGGCTGCACTGCACATCAGTCTCGGTCACATCTGGTAGCAGCCGGTGCTATAGATCACAAATCTCTTTTATGGCAACGTAGCATAGTAGTAGGTTTGATATACATGACAGAACAGTATTAAAGCTCAATATTTTATGCATTTTTAGCATTTAAAAATATTTTTGCTTTAGTGTGAGATAGGGAAGGATGGGCAGGGAGGCGATAAAAATAGCTGTTGCTATGACATGGAAAACAAAGTTGGGGCAGTATTTCTGTAAAAAGCCAAGCCTCTAAAAATGCTTAGCGGAAAAGATGTGTTAAAACAAGACAGTGATATTAGGGAGGAAATGAAAGGATGTATCAGGAGTATTGTATTTTTATGAATTTTATGCCACTTGTTTACATGTACTATGTATGTTAAATAAAAAAAGATCATGAAATATCCAGAAACTGGTATTTTGATTGTTGCTTTTGTTTCTGCCGTGACTTTGAACACTGTGTAGTCGGGATCGTGAACTGCTCGGGCGGATGGCAGTCCTGAGCAGTGTGAAGGGCTACAGCCGGGGGGCCGTGAGGCTACTTAGCCCTCTTCGTTGGTGCTGTAGGTGTTGGGATTGCCCATACTCTTCTGATATTTATGGCCTTACACACTTAACTCTACTCTATCCTTTTCATCAAGGGACATAGTCATTCTTTAAAGCAGTGATAACTTTAAGTCATTGTTTGGGGATAATTCCAGAGTTGCTGAAAGCTTTTTCTCACACATTAACCCACAGTTTGGTCTTGTGACGTTTCCTAAATTACAGCTCCATGTTTTTGCTTGATGGAAGTAAGTATCAGCTTTAGTTTTATCTCTGCCTGCAGGAAACACAGATTAGCTGAGTTCTTGCCTGTCTAATTAATTCCTTTACACAGTGACACCTTCATTCTCTGACATGGTGTGGTGTGGAATGAAGTGTTCTGATACAGTGGCTCTCACATTTAGTGGCGTCAGAAACACAGATTGCTGTCCCTGACACAGGTTTCTCAGTCAGCTGGCCTCACGTGGTGCTCTGACTGAACATGTGAAATCCTCACCTCTAAGGGATTCTGTATTAGGGGAGGGGACATTTGGGAGGCGCGTAGGTCATGAGGGTGACGCCCTCATGAAGGGGATTAGTGCCCTTACAAAAAAGCTGAGAAAGTTTTCTTGCCCCTCCTACCAGGTGTCGTTATAGCTCCAAGTTGCCATCTGTGAACCAGGAAGTGGGCTCACCAGACACTCAATCAGCCAGCACCTTGATCTTGGACTTCCTGCTTCCAGAACTGTGAGAACTATATTTCTGTTGATGAGATATCCAGTCTGTGGTATTTAGTGATAGCAGCCCAAAGGGACTAAGACAGACAGGGCTGCAGAATCTGCATTTCTAACCAGTCCCAGGTAGTGAGGCTGTTAGCCAGGGACCACCCTTGAGAACACCTCTAATGGATGGGAAAGGACTCTGGATGGTGGCCTCTAGGGGGCGCTTCATTTCTGACAGCACTTACCCCACTGGGTCAGGCTAGAGGGTCAGTCTCTTTACATTGGGAAGTGAATTTTGTGGGAGTCCCTTCTTGTCTCTCAGAGGGCATTGATTCAATGGAACTTGGAAGGAGCAAAGAAAAGATAGGGCAGTTTTTAACCAGAACATGAATACAGCTTATTTGCATTGTATTTGCTGAATAGGTCAGTTACGGATCATTTAAATGTTTTCAAGCTGTAAGCTAAACAGGGCTTGGACCTGTTTCTTTCAGTTTAGAGATGGAACAAGAGTAAAATTCTTTGACATCGGACTTCTTTTTGTAAGATTAGATTTTAAAATTCTGAATGGAGAAATTGAAGACTTGTAAGATTTTGAGTCACTTGTGGTGTAGGTAAAAGGTAGTTTTTCTTTTTTTGCCAAGAGATTGGGATGGTATTGATACTGGTCTAGAAGAAAATAGGTCAGTGATATGTGTGGATTTTAAAACTTCGTTTTCCATTTTATAGCTCTCGTTAGGCCCCAGAAATGCTTCGTCTGGCTCTTCTGCTAGCAGCTAAGGAGCAGCTCTGGGTCACAGGTCACCTGTTTCTCTTCTGCCTTCCCTTCCTCCTTCCTGCAAGTGGAAGTTTCTGACTTAAATCAATAAAATTGTTCCTTCTACAGAAAAAGAGAAGCTGCTTTTGTACTTTGTTACATTCTTAAATTGGACTGTATTTCACAGCATTGTATCAGCACAAATACATCTCTACATTCGAAGTTGAAAAGATTAAGGTATAGCATAAGATCTTGAAAACTCTTTTCTTTTACCTTTCAGGAGAGACGTCAAAATTCTGAATGAATAGAGGAATTGAAGACTTTTAAGATTTTGAGTCACTGTGGTATAATTAAAAGGTAGATTTTTCTTACTTTGCAAACGAATTGGGATAGTGTTGTTATTGGTTCTGCTTCCAAAGCAATGTTTTCTGGACCCAATGACCTCTAGCCCAAAATTCTAATTAAATAACCAACGTGTTGTCAAAATGACTTCCGTGTAAATGGTAGTGCTACCGAGTTTTCTGTTTACACAGGCATGTTCTTTTTAATTCAGCATAATATCCTTTCATTGATTTTAAGTACCTGGGCTTTTCTGCAAATTTAATATCTTGAAAGAAGATTGAATGTAGCAAAATTTAACTCATTCAGTTGTTATGCAGATTGTCCTTAAATCTTTCATACTTGCCCATTTCTAAAAAAAAAGAAAAATAAGAAATGAAAATAAAGGGCAGTGTCTAAGTAGATTTGTCAAAAACGATCAGACTATCAAAAACGATTAAAAAAAAAAAGAAAAGAGACGCCTGGAGGCCCACTCTCTAGCTCAGCTTTGTGAGTCAGCTCCCATCCCGGACCTGCGCTGCTGGTTGGCCAGGCCCCTGGATCTCGAACTCCGGGGCGGAGTGACCAAGCCCAGATTCAGAGGCCTCCCTCCCGCCTGCCTCCCGCCTGCGTCTGCGGCGGCAGGGTCTTCCCCGCAAGTGCAGTCCCGTAACCCTCGCAGCCGTTACAGCTGGCCTGAATTGGGCTTTCCCTAACGAAGGCCCTCGGGGAGTTCTCAGACTTGTCTGCACTTTGTGAGTTACCCCGGGAGCTTGGGGAATACTGAAGTCTCTCCACCCCCAGAGTATGGGAGGTAATCAGTCTGGGGTGTGGCCTAAGGTTTTAGAACTTCTAAAAAACGCCCAGGTGACACTTTAGGACCTGGCCTCCCTGCCTCATCCTTTCCATGTCTCCGCCCAATCTAATTATTAGAGAAATGGTAACCACATATTCTCTTTCGCGAATAATGATTGACGAGTCTACTTTTTTTTCTGTTAACCATGGAACCTCGCCTTGACTAGACTCTTTAAGGCAAGAATTCTGTGTTCAGTTGGAGATACCTGCTGTGGCGGGGGGTGGTGGGGGTGGGGGGTCGGGTGGAGGCATAGGTGCCACACAATTGTAAACCCTGATTAGAGTGTCAATAAGAAATGGGAATAGCACAGTGAGCAAAAAAAAAAAAATAAAAAGAAATTACTTTAAAAATCACTTTGACAATTTAATATTCGTGTGGAGAATCATGTTTCTTCTCTCTGCATATGCTTTTTCCTTTTTTTTCTTGGAATATTCTTTCTTGATCAGTTTTCACTGTAAGATGCACCTCAGATGTCACCTCCTTTGTGAAGCTCTCCCTGACTTCCTACCCCTTGGGTGAATGAACTGCCCCCACTACCCATGTGCCTATAACCCTTGCATTCCACACATCTAACATGACTTTTTCTGCTGCATTGTGTCCTTACAGATAGGACCGAGGTCTTACTCCATTTCGAGTCCACAATGCCACCTTGCACAGTTCATAGTAAGTAGTAATAATACTTAATGATTTTTGAAATGAACCAATCTTTCAGCAACAATGCAGTAAATTCCCAATAGCACTAAAAAAATGTTTTTTAATGAAGAGAAATAGGAGATGATGTGTTCCAGCTGTGGAGGTGAAATATTAAAGAAATACATTAATCTTCTGTTGAAATTTATATATATAGGAGAAAGATGTTCTTGATAAACAGCTAGATGAAATATAACCTCACCCTGACTAGGTACCTGATACATTCAGACATGGCTAGGAACCAAATAACTGGAAATAACTGGAAAGCAATATGGCAAGGACAAGGTACGCCTGTCTCTAAAGGGAGGACTCTCATTGGCCTGGTTCGGGTTGTGTGGCCCAGGATACTACGATGGCCAGTCTTGGACCCATTCACTGCTGGCCAGGAAGCAGGTAACTCTGATTAGGAATTTGGTTAAAGTCTGGAAGGAGGGCATTTCATTTCCAAAGGATGGGGAGAGACTGCTGTGTTGTTGCTGGAAGAGAATGTTAGACGGAACAGATGGCAGCAGGCATACCATTAATACCACCTAATTGTGATAACTAAACAGGAGTCCTGGGTCCACCCTTTAAAAACTTCACATGATCGGACATGTTTCTTAATTTCAGAATCCGTTTTCTTGTCTTTCAAAATTATATGCCTCCTGGGGTGGTAATTAAAAACAAGAGAAATAGATCAGCACAAACAGCAGGAAATTTTAATATACCTCTCTTAGAAACTGATATAATAAGCAGGCAAAAAAATAAGTAAGGATATACATGATATGAGTAGTAAGAAAAGTAATCCTGATTTAATGGTCATATGCAGAACAAGTGCACCAAAAACACGAGAAGTAACATTCTGTTCAAGCATGCACAGGGGGGTCATTTCCAAACTGGCTACAGAACCCCAGGAAGGCGTGAGGTTTTGGTCTGTTTTGTTCACTGATGGAACCCAAGCACCTAGAACAGTTCTTGGCATAAATGTATTTATAAACCACATTATAAAACTCCAGTCATTTGCTGATAAACATTTGGGTTGTTTTGCATCTTGGCTATTGGGAAGGCAGTGAACATGGGAGTAGTAATGATCTCTTTGAGACCCCGATTTCAGTTCTTTTGTCGAACTTTCTTATCTAGGTTATCTATTCTTAGGGGGCTTCCGTTTAGTTTGGTCATTCTTCCCAGCCAGAGGATCAGGACTCTCTGAAATGAATTCTCTATCGAGTTGAAATAGCAGGCAGTTTTACAAAAAGAACGCCTCCCTCCCTTTCCTTAATCGTAGTGCCCAGTGCAGGCCAGCAATGCCGACAACCTCTGAGATTTTCCTTTTGTGCTCTTCTTCCCAGGTGTCTCTCCACGACCTCCGGAATAATTTCTTATTGTCCCTCTTTACTTTGCATTGAGAACAGGAGCAATTCACCCAAACATAAGGAGAGGGAAAAGGCTTTTGGGGGGAGGGGGGGAGAAAATCAGTCCCCTGTCAAAATCACCTGTCTCCACATCTGCCCCTGTCACTCAGCCTTCCTTAACGTGGGCCTGGCAGGGGGATGGGGGGGGGGGCTCCGCTCAGCAGAGCGTCTGTCACTCCTGGCACAGCCAGGGCTGCCTTCTGAGCAGAACAGGAAAGTGACTCCAAGTGATGACAAGGGACTGATGCCAATTCCAAGCAGAATTGCCACCTCTGAGTGCACAGCATTGTCTTTTCAGATGGCGTTTTCACAATGAGCTTTGTCTCCCCGTGACCCGAAGACCCGAGGCCGGTCCAAATGCCCAGGCCATCACTGGTGCCCGAGCTGCAGGCTTTTAAACCTTGAAAGGCACCAATTGGTTTTGGAAGGGTAGGAAATTCTGGAGGGAATTTTCAAGAATTCCCAGGTTTCTGGGTGAATGCTCAGGAAAGCACATTGGACTGGCTCCAGAAGACCTCAGTATTAGTCTCTGCTCTGATGCTAACATCCTGTGTGATCTTGGGCAAATGACGTGACTTCTCTGGACTTTCATTTTCTCATCCGTAAAGTGAGGACATTGAATGGGATCAATAATTTTCAAGGATCCAAGGATCTTTTAGTTGTTAAATTGGGGAAAGGCTGGGGTAAATGATTTGAAATAGTTTAGTAAGGACCTTCTCAGAACCTTAAATATGCTAATGTGCACCAAGACAAGGAGAATTTGCAAGTTTTCATAAGCAATCAAGAAGCCCTTCAGTGGAGCAGGTGGCAGTCAAACCATTTACGGCTGTGTTAGTACTGATGACACTCGTTCTGGACGTGTAGTTACACAGTTCAAGAAGGTGGTACAGAGAAGAGTGGCACAAATCCTGGGAGTCCAGAGAGCGAGTCCCATGAACACACACATCAGTAGCGATGAGGGTGTTAAATCAGGAGAGATGGGGAAAGGCAATTTGACTGATCCTCACTGGTCTGAAGGGCTTTCACGGAGAGCTGTGGGTCACGGAGAGCTGTGGGTCACGGAGGGCCAAAGAGTGACCTGAAATTTAAATAACAAGAAGCACATTGCCTGTTTGCTCACGTCCTTTGTGTGACTCCAGGTTCCCTTTGGGTGTCATTGGTTCCCTGTCCTTCTGCCCGAAGGACTTCCTGTTACATTTCTTGTAGTGCAGCTTGAATCCTTTCAGCGTTTGTGTGACTGAAATGCCTTTGTTTCAGCCCGTGTTTTGAAATGCTAAGCCTGTTTGGAAAGGATCCAGCCATCTAACCATTCTTGTTACATTGACAATGGCTGGGTTTTTTCCAGACAGCCCTCATATGTGTTGACTGAGTATAGAATTCTAGGTTGAAAGGTTTTTCTTTCTTTTTTTTTTTTTTCCAGTAATTTACAGATGTTGTGCCACTATCTTTCTGCTCTCACCATTTCCGAGAAGAAAAAACCTGGAATCATCTTCAGGAGGGCGGGTCCCGTAGTGCAGGCTCCCCCCTAGGTGGGTGTCCTAGGAGCCCGTCTGCATCGTGTACTGGCTGGGGGTGCTGTGAGAGGCTGCGTTCGGCTTCCCTGAATTTTTTTGGAGACTCAACACGTTTGCCCATTTCGTGACGGTGATTTATGCGAGAAACATGCAGCATGACAACACCTGCCCACACCTGGCTGAGCGTTCAGCAGTTTGGCATGACCCCCTTGCCCCACCCTCCCTATTCACCCGATCTCACCCTGAGTGACTTTTTTTCACGGATACAAGTCCTCAAAGGGAAACATTTTGCCGAAGTGGAAGAGGTGAAAGAAAAAATGGCAGAAGCACCCAAAGGCATCAAAATCGAGTTCAAAAACAGTTGTGAGCAGTGGAAAAAGCATCTCGATGGGTGTGTTGCATCAAACGGAGAGTCCTTTGAAGGTAACTGAAGTTTAAACATGTGAGAATAAATACACGATTTTTTTATAACTTCCAGTTTTCTTGGGGCTCCCCCTTGTAATGTGTCATTATTCTCTGGATGCTTTGACGACAGCGCCCTTCGTCACTGCTCCTAAGCAGCGTGATTGTGACGTATCTTGCTGTAGTTTTCGTCATGTTTCCTGGGCTTGAGCTGTTTGTATCATCCATGGGTTTATAGTGCTATCACATTTGGAAAATCTTCAGCCATTGTTTCTTCACATGTATTTTCTGTCCACACCTGTCTCTGTATTTCCTCTTTTGGAGCCTCTGGCTACTGAAGTACTGGGCTCCCTGACATGTGGGGTGTCAGGAGGGAGGGGTTCTTTTCACTCTGTGTTTCATTTTGGGTAGTTTCTATTGCTGTGCCTTTAAGGTCACTAATCTTTTCCTCTGAAATGTTGCATCTGCTGTGGACGCCACCTAGTGTATTTTATGTCTCAGATATTGTAGATTTATTCTCAAAGTCCATTTGGGTCTGTTTTTTTGTTCTGTACTTTCCATGTCTCTACATATGAGTAACTCTGAACCCATTAGAATACAGTTATGATAAACGTCCTTCTCTGCTCGTTCTCCCATCTGGGTCAGTTCTGGGTCCATTCCCAGGGTTGCTTATTCTCATTGTGGGTCACGTTTTCTTGCATGTGATCATCTTTGTGGTTGGATGCAGAACGTGGTGAATTTTATCGTGTTGGATGGTGACAATTTTTATATTCCTATAAAACTTTGTTCTGGGATGCCACTAAGTTACTTTAAACCACTTAGATCCTTTTAGATCTTGCGTCAATGACTTTTAGCTGGATTCAGAGCCATGCTCAGTCCAGGACTACGTATTCCTCACTATTGAGGCATCGCTTTCCTGGGTCCTCTACCCCATGTGCCATGGATGATGTGTTTCCCTCTGGCTGTGGGAATAGGCTCTGTTCACAGCCCTGTGAGAGCCCTGGGCACTGTTCTCTCATCCTTCCAGATGGTTTCCCCCCAGGACCAGGTCACTTCCTTACACACAGGTGTGCCGATGAGTATCATGCTGAGCACCCAAGAAGGAAGCCCTGCAGATCACTCTTGGTGCAGTCCTCCCCTTTCTGGTATTCTAGCTCCCTTGTCTCCCCAGACTTCCTACCTCCCCCCACCACTCCCATCAATTCAGGGAGTCCACTGGGCTCTATCTGGCATTTCCCTCCTTATGCTGCACACCGTCAATTCTCTCAAGGCTGGAGTCTGGGGCAATTATACTCGTAGGCCTCACCTCATTAGTCAGCTATCTCAGGGATCACTGTCTCCTTCATTGCCTAATATCCAGCAACTTGAAAATCTTTGCTTCATCTATAAAGATAGATAGATAGATAAATTTTTTTATTTATTTTGGTAATTTCAGCAGGAAAGTAAATCCAGTGCCTGTTACTCTCACTCAGGTGGAAGCAAGTGGCATTAGTTATGGGTGGTTACTTATTAAGAATTATTTATGAGGTATGTAACAGAAAATAAACTCAAACCTTCATGCCAAAGGATTATTTATTGGCCTAATACTTTTCTGGGAAGTCCAAGGAGTTGGGCCACACACATTTGTCACTCAAAGTGTGAATGGCCACTCCACATCCTAGTTCTCCCTTGACCTGAGGGCTAAGACAAAGAGAATGATCCTCTCCCCAGAGGAAGTGATCTGAATGGCCTTGAATCATGTGAGCACAGAGAGTACTGTCAGATTAATTACTGCTTCCAGGAAAATACAGTAGGCTGAGTTCATGGGCACTCATGTGATGGGTAGGTGCCGGATAAATGTACATAAACTCTCCATTAACCGGAACTCAAGGAACCCGCAAAAAAAAAAAATGTTACCAGTTGCTTGAGAGTACCAATTGTTTGAATTCCAGTGAACGGAGAGTCTATTGTTTCCCAGTTTAGTTTGGATCATGTTCTTCAGCCTTTCAACAGTCTGCTCCTACCCCACCCATCCCCCGTGGGGGAGGGACACAGTGTAGTAAAAATCTTACCTGTGAAATATGACAACTAGATGAGATGATCTTGCAAGATTTCCACCTACACTAAAAAGTCATGATTCTAAAGACCAAAATGGTATTGAAAGGGCTGGAAAAATATCCATTGTAGGGCTTCAACAATAAATGGATTCCTTTCTTAAACCATTTCTTAAGGTTTTGTTGTTTTTCTGATTGTAATGCATGTTTATTACTAAAAATTTGGAAAATTGAGAAAATCTCACTACCCAACAAAAACCCCTGATAACATTTCAGTGTATATCCAAACTGTTAAAACAACTTGGTTGATTTGATTTTTTTTTTAAAAAAGGCCGACCTGAATAAAGACTGTTGCTAATTCTCTTTCATGTTTGTAGACCACGTTGGCTATCAAATCTTGGCATTTACACTGCCAGCAACAGTAAGCAGACTTTTCAGTTAATTATGGCACACGCACACTTTTGAAGGTCTTACTCTGCTAATTGCTCACTCACTGCCGCTCTTCTTGTACTTCACTCAATAAAAATGCACATCCTTAGGGTTCAGGGGCTGCCGCAGCCTCCTGCATTCCAGAAGCTTCCCTGTAATACACATTTTGTATCGACATGTTTCTGCAGGGGAGATCAGAAGCAGAGAAGAACTTCATCTGGTCTAGGTGAGGTACGGGTTAAACGGAGCCCACGGTTCATTTTGTGTTGATTCTGTTCACCCATTCCTGCATTCATCATCTGTAAACTCATGTGTTCAACAACTTTTTACAGAGCACCGGTTACGTTCCAGGCACTCACAGGGGTGTAGAGAAGGAAGTGTGGACGAAACACATAGTTCCTCTCCCAGTTTGAAGTTTGATGGGAATCACGGGGCACAAAAGAATAAACAGGCCAATGAAATACAGCCTGTGGTGCGAGCTACGAGGAAGCGAATTGAATGTTGAGATTTATAAAATTCAGACCAGACAAGCTGCTTCTCTGCTTCAGACCACCCCAGCTCGGCACTGCCTCTCCCAGGCGGCCCAGCGCCCAGCGCGGCCTCCGAGGCTCTGGCCGACGTGGACCCTGCCTGGGTTTCCAGCTCCCGTTGCCCCGAGCACGCAGGCGTGTAAATACCCCCCGCTCCCCGGACACACACGTGATGCAGAGCAGGTGCATGTGACCCCGAACTCTGGCCTTGAAGAGGTTAGTGAGCTGCCAGCCCAGGCAGTACAAGGGGCAGTAACGTGGGGTGAAGGTGGTCACACGACTGTGATTAACAGAGAGCTTCTTCCGAGAAAAGCCCGTCATGATTTCTTCCCCCGGGTTCGTCAGAGCGAAAGTATCCGGACTTCACCAGGGGTGCCCTCGCACCAAGGTCAAGGCAAGGAAGATGATCTCACAAGCCTGTGAGCTGGGGACTCACACCGCTGGGTGGTCCGCGGGCTGGATCTGGCCTGCAGATCAATGGGCCGAAGTCGTTTGCAGTGTCCTAAAACTGGGAAGTTCCCCCATAAGAGTTCGGATTTCCTGCTTCTCTTTAAAAACCAGATGTGCTGCAATTCTCATAGGATGACCACTGGCCTGAACTGAGGGGTGACTCTGTCCACCTGCACTCCTGATTCACCACAGGCCTCACACTCCCTAGTGTCCGTCCACACTGCAGATGGGGGAGGTCCTTAGCGCTGGCCCTGTCAGAGGGCACTTGTGTGATACGTGCAGGGACTGGTGGGTCTGAGGAAACGGGATGTGATGGGCGTGGGGGATGCTCGGATACTGAAAGACGGACTGGTACTACCAGGGACAGGAGGAGGCCGGACCAGCCTGTGCATGCTCCGGCTGTTTCCTTTGGGACAGGGACTCGAGAGCCCCCACTTTCCGACCCTGCAGGCTTTTAGTCACTGTCCCATCGTTAGCTGTTCTTTGCTCCCCATTTCTGTGTCCCGAGAGTGTGTGATACCAAACTAGAGGGAGGGTCTGACATGGCTGCTGGTGGCCACGGAGTGGGGAGGAGTGTGAGGAAAGCATCCCGAGTGGGAGTGAGTCACCTTTCCTGGGACTGTGCAGTCAAGGGTGGGTGACAGAACAAGGAGCAGTAAAAACCATGGGCAGGGGAGGAAGTGACAGGTGGGGCTCAGAGAGGACTGAGCTGTGGGTGGAATAGCAGGGGCTGCAAATAGCCATGGAGGGCAGGGAAGTGGCAGTGGCCTGAGAGACTCCAGCAGAGAACTAAGTCCTCACACCTGTCCTAGTGCCTCTCAGGCGGTGTCACAGCCCGAGCTGCCCCTCCCGCTGCTGGGATGAAGTAAGGCCCAAAGCATGCAGCCAGCAGACTCACTCCCAGAGACACCGGGCCTCCAGCCCCCTCAGGGCCTCCGTGTCCCTAGGCAGGTCTTTTGCTTGCTCCCACGTTGTCCTCTGCATCTGTTCTGAATCTTCACCTCCATTCTCACAACCCCCGCCCCCCTATCCCATTCTCAACACAACTTTCATTAAAATAAAGATTCCATGAAGGATCTTACACAGCGTTCTGTGCAAATTCCCTCCTCCCTCCCCCCTCCCTCCTCTCTCTCCCCTCCCCCCTCCCTCCTCCCTCCTCCCTCCTCCCTCCCTCCCTGCCTTCCTTCCTGCCTTCCTTTTGAAGCTTAACCATGGATTCTCTGTTGGCTCTGGGGTTCTGTGTATTTCATTAATGTCTTTTGCTTTTGATCTTAATCTTTTACTTTTTATCATATTTTCCCCAAATCCAGCTTCTTTTCTTCCTATTTTTATCATTGTTTCATTGAATGTATTCTTGTTATTATATTCTTGTTATTATATTGTTATATAATACTATATATAATATTATGGCCTCATTGTGTGTGTGTGTGTGTGTGTGTGTGTGTGTGTGTGTATGTGTGTGCATGGTGTGTGTGTGTGTAGTGAAGTGCTGTGGTCTTAGAACTAGAGACGTAAGGCAGCTCCACTCATTCGGAACTACTTGGTTAGCTTCTCTTAGTTCAGTTACATGATATCCCTGATCTCCTTCCTCATCCGGCAAATGATGTCCTTACATCGTGCTGGTTTCTTTGAGCCCTAACTTTCCCCCTAACCAGGTGGGGACCCAGGGAATTGGTGTCCTTCAGTCTCCGAGGTGTGCACGGGCATCTTCGGACAGCGTCTCACTGCTGCAGTGCGCAGGAGCAGAAATCAGGAGACTCACGTTTGCGTCAGGAGGTCTCTCTTGCTAGTGGAATGTGTCCTTTACGATCCATACTAGTTTCCCGAGGCTGCTGTAACAAATTCCCCCCAACTCCGTGGCGTCCAACAGCAGAAATTTATTCCTCACAGTTCCGGAGACCACAAGCCTGAGATCAGTATCAGTGGGTGGAAATCGAAGAGTTGGTGGGACTGCGCTTCCTCTGGAGGGAGAAATGTCACTTAATGCCCAGCGTCCATGTGCTGGTATCAGCAGTCAGCAAGGGCGCTGGGCCCGGGCCCCGGGCCCCGGCGGGGTCTGGTGACAGCAGGGGAGCCCCGGAAGGCCTGTGGCTGAGTTTCTGTATTTCTCTGTGAGTACATCGTAGTCGGCCCCCTGGGTGGACATGGAAGAGAGGAGCCGGGAAAGGGAAAGAAGAAAGGTGTATTGAAATGGGGCCTCCGTGGGCGTGGCTTCCTGGCGGTAACTCCTCATTGGACACGTAATCCCCGCCCCCGAGCGTTCCCAGGCTGACTGACAGCACCCAGACGTCTCGATTTCTCTTTGATCCTCCTTCCCTCCTTGCCGAGGACTGAACTTCGCTGCTGCGTGTGGGTGTCCCGCTGGCCCCCGACCGACCCCACTGGGCAGCTCCCTCACAGCTGCACATGCGCCCCCCAGGACGCCAGGGCCGATGCTGCCGCTCGGGGCTGAGCAGTCGCCAAGTGCTGGTGAGTCAAAACCAACCAACCAACCAAACAGCATGGCCCCAGACCAGCAGCATTGCTCTCGCCTTGAAACTAGACAGGAACGCGGAGGCCCTGGCTTAGCCCAAACCTGTCTTTTCACAAGACCAGGACATCCCTCTGCACACGGAGGTTGGGAAGCCTGTTCTAAGGGTCAGGGCTTCCGAAGAGCAGAGCTCCTTCTGGTGTCCGACCCTCAAGGGCCTGGCTCAGGGCATGAGGTCAGAGGCTGCTCGCATAGACAAGCCACTGCAGCTCCATCCCTGGCCCATCCGCCACCCCAGTTGGCCTGGATGTCCCCAGGGTTAGGGCCAGGGATCACGCCATTCTCTCAGAGGGCCCGAGCCCCGGGGCTTCCTGAAGACTCCAGCTACATGGACTTGTGGACTCGTGCTCTGGGCAGCACCTGATCGCTGTTGTGAGGGGACCATGGGGACCGTGGCACTGCAAATGCTGACAGAGGGGATGAGGCCTCTATCTGCATTTGGAATGACAGGGTCCATTCAGTGGCAGAGAAGCACAATGGGGCTTTGTTCAGTGGGTGTTACACAATTTCAGTGCAGGAACCAGCCAGATAGGGCCAGGGGCTGGTTAAGAGACAAACTGCAAAGCACTGGGTGCGCCACACTTAGTCCAACCCCGAAAGCCCTGTTAGGACAGCCATCTTCCCGGGCCCCTCCCCAGCCCCCGCCCCCCCCCCCCCCGAAATGCTGTGGGCCGGGGACATGCCCAGGTCTACGAGGGCTGTTGGGAAAACCCCAGCCATAAACGCCTCTATTTTTCATATTGCGTGGCTGGGTACTTTCTGGACAGCCCTCGTGTATCACCTGTACTCAAGTAAAAGGGGGCGAAGCTACAGCAGACTCTGGGGGCGGGGCTGGGAGGGCTGGTGGGACAGGGAGACAGGAGCAAAGGGCAGCAGGACAGAAAGTGACAGTGAGGGTTAGTTAGGTCAGAGACCACAGCAGATCTGGGAAGAGATGGTGGTAGCAGGATCACGAAATGCCGTGCCAAGGCTTTGAGGTCAGAAGAGAAGACAGAGGGCAGGGGACACCAGGGAGATGTCACCACTGGTCCCCATGCGTGAGACGGGATGTCAGAAAGGCCAGTTCAAAACCCCCACCTCACTTAAGACTGTGTGGCTGAGGTGTCGGGCGCACCCTTTCTGGGTTTCAATCCCCTCGCCTGCAAAACGCAGATACTGACCTCAACCTCCTGAGGGGGTGCGACAATGACATTCAATGGTACAAAGCATAAGAAGGTACCTAGCAGAGCACCTGGCATAAAAATCACGAATTCCAGTTCAGAAAGGTGTTGCTTTCTGTCGCCTGTCAACTAATACCCCACCCCACCCCCACCCCCAGCTCTGCCAGCTCCACCCCCTAAGAGAAGGTCAAGGCCTGATTCCCAAAACGGGGGTGGGGGGCGGGGCGGGGGGACAAGCGTGACTGGTGGCAGGCAGTCAGAAGGCTGCAGTGGTCCCAGCAGTAGTTGCCTATGGTCTGAGCTAAGGCAGGCGGTGCGGGAACGGAGAAAAGGCTGTCACCCGCTTTCCAGCTCTGTGAGTGACCGGGCCTTTGCCTCCTGCCCTCGAGGTGATCGCCTCACTTGAATTGATGCATTGTCCAATCCCCGTTCCATGAGTTTTGCTTCTCCTGATAATGAGGGACACTTTCACTCAGGGACAGTTCTGCCTCTGATCATGCTGTGTCAGCCCTGTCTGGGTGGTGGCAGGGTGCGAAGTCCTGCCCCGTAGTCATAATGGGGTGCATTTCCTCAGAACCCTGCCCCGAAATGCTAAACGGAGCGAGCTGTGGGTATCCCCTCTTTCTAGTCCCCCAGGAGAGGTTAGCTCAACCTCACCTGGAGCCACTGCTTCCTTGAAGCGTGGTTGGGGTTCCACACAGGACCCCTCCTTGTCCCGGCCACCCCCAGCCCGGCCCCTGCTGGCCTGAGCACCAGCAGCACCGCTTCCTGCTTCAGTGTTATGTTTCGACAGAGAGCAGCCCTGATGGGTTTCAACTGGAGTCCCTGGTGACAGCTTGGGGGTCAAACCCTGTGACGGACCCCACAGAACCCCTCTGAGGAACAAGGCTGGCACCCCCACCCCTCTGCGGGCGAGGTGGGCACTGCTGTGTCCTGGGGTGGCCCTCCTAAGGATTCCTTCCGCTGGTGTTCAGTGCAGCTGGTATGTTCAGATCTCCTTCCCTCCCGACTTTGGGGATTTCCGGGGGACCCTCAGCTCTCATGGATCGGGGATGCTAAAATGGACCAGCATAAGGGAGCAACGCGGGGTGCTGGCTGTGGAGTGCTCCGGGGCGCTGCCGGCGAGGTCCTCCCCAGCGTTCTAGTAGAGGATGATGAGGGTTCCCCGACTCCTCCGATTTGCTTCCGGCAGAACCCCAGCTTCTGAAACCTGCCTTCCTCCTGCTCACCCCTCGCTCTTTAATACAGAGAAGTCACCCGGGGCTTCATTTACTACCCTGCTGCCCTGCGCACCCACGTGTTGGCTATTTGTCTAGTTAAACTGTGGGTCTCAGCTCCACCTCGCTGGGTCTCCTCACTAACGTCTTTGTCTGGGGGAGGGGACTGCGCTCTGCAATGCATGACAGTGTCCCATGCTATGAATTTTAAAGATCGGAGGCTTTTGACTAGAACTCACTGGGCTTTCTCCATCCGGGGTAGATGCACCTCGTTATTTTCTTCATCCCACCGATTTCGGCGTGCCTCCTCTTCCTGAGTGAACTCCCTGACGGAATGCGAGCTTGTTTTAGACTTATCCTGGAGCCCAGGCTGGGACCACTGTGTCACAAGGAGGCCACGGAGCACGGGCACCTCCTTGCTTTGTAAGTTCTTAAGAGATGCTTCTTGAGGAAGTTCCCTGAATATCCCCAGTGATGCTTATTTCCAGATCAAAATCAGTTGTCATTGCTCCTTGAGTGAGACAGGAAATCTCCAGCAAGAAAGATGACGCTCAGTGGCAGATAGGACAGGTGTGGGTTAGGGGACCTGGATACGTTTTTCCACGGCCAGTGAATGCGTGTTGCCCCCAGGCCTGCATTCATTGGGCAGTTGAGCTGATCTGGCCTACTGCCTGTCCCCCCCAGCCCCTGGCATCTGGCTGCAAATAGCCCCAAGCCTTTCCTGAAGAAGGGGGACAGAGGTGCACCGCGGGTCATCAAGTGTGGGCATGGCCAGCACACTGACGTGGACCCACGCCAGCATCACTTTGGCTGTCGTGAGCTTCTGAGCTTTTCTCTCTCATTTCCAGTAAAGACAGGAGAAGGAAAGTGGCCCACAAGGCGGGCAGACTCAGGGAGTCCCTGAGGGCACAGACTTCCTCAGAAACCGCCAGTGATTCGTAAGCGAAGGCCGCCATGCTTTGAAAGAAGCCACAACAAAACGGAACGTGCCAAGCATCTCCTGTTGTTTCTACCGAGAAAGACCCTTTGTGGACGTTGGAAGCTGAACAGGTGACACCGACGTCAAGAAACGTCGTTTCTCCTGAAATGTTCACCCACCTTTGCCCAAGAGGACTACAGTGGTACCTTGGTACTCCTGTTAATTGCTTCCTGGAGGCGCATTGACTACCAAACAAACGAGGCGAGCTGGACAAAATTTTCAAGTCAAAATGCATCGAGTACCAAAGTTTCAAAGCAGCCAAGTACCAAGGTATCCATGGGCTGGTCACAGGAGAGAAGCGAAGGTCACTCCCCTCCATCTGACACCTATTAAGGAAGCTAGGATTGGGTGAGCCTTGGGAAGGAGCTGATAGAATCTGGATGGGGAGCCGAGGGAAGATTGTTGGCGATTGAAATAAGCGGTGCGCAAAAGGAAAACCCATTTTCGTGGGGAGCTGGTTCCTTCCACGTGGAGGTATAATGAGCCTCCGGAAAGAGGCCCCCTCACTGCTACCCGAGGGGCTGAAGCTGATGAGACCCGGGGCGGGAAGACTACTCTGAGCATGTGCTTCTCAGCCCCACCCTCTTTCTCTTGGGCTTGGGCTGCCCCCCAGGTGCAGAAGTTTTCTTCTCATCATTGTCACATCCGAGTGGCGAACTCCCTGCTACAGGAAAACGTGCCCTGGGTCCGTGCCTCCAAGAACTTGGTGCGTATATCAGGTAGCGCAGGCTATGGGCTGTGAGAAACCACCTCTAGAAATTTGGAGTTGTCTCCAGTCAGCTTGCAGGTGGGCTGGGGGGTGGGGTGGGGAGGGAAGCAAGAGAACGCTCCTACGCTAGGAGAGTGTGCAGAACTTTCCGTGCAATCCATTGACCAATGATCATGTGACCAAACTTAACTCCAAGAGAGGCTGAGAAGTAGATAGCTGTGCCCAGGAGCCGGGTGAGTAGAAAGGTGGATGAGCCCTCACTGCACGGGGCTGTGCGGAGAGTATCCAGCCATGTAACCGGCCCGCTCTGTTGATGACGGCTGGATTGTCCCCACACAGCCCTTGGCTGGATTGTCCCCACACAGCCCTTGTATATGCCACAGCAGGGAAGCCTCGTTTTGGAGTTCATGATTGGTCGTCTCTCTTGCGCATGGGCACAAACCGCATTTACCGGTAATCAGGGTGTTGTTTCAGCTTTCCTCTGCATCCTTTGTTTTATTTTATAATCTATTCAAAGCTCTCATGGGGGAGACAGAGGCTATTTTTGGAACTCTCAACTTCAGCGATTGGTGCATGCCCTTGGAACACTGATAAATAAAACATAGGAGTTGAATAAAAAAACTGGAAGGAGATGTGGACTCTAATTTCCTTTGAACCTTAAATCACAGGGGAAGGGAATATGATTTTTGAACTTTAAATCTTTTGAACTTTAATATCTTTGGACTTTCACTTAATCATTGACTTTAAATCATTGAACTTTAATTTCTTCCCAGAAAATTCATGATGAGAAGAGGTTGATATTCAAATTCGGAACATTCTGTAATTGGGATTTTATTGCTGGAGTGTCTTAATGGCATTGAATTTCATTGTGGAACATACAATGGTCTATATTTAAAGTGGCCCTGTGATTCCTCACCCGGGCTGGGATGGTTCTGAGAGGGAATGAAGGCTCCATTAATAACTACGCTGGGACGACAGGCTTAGTCAACCTGGACTCTTTGGGGGGAACTGGGATATAGGGTCCCTCTCACTATCTCGGACCATCTGGAAGGACATAATTAGGAAGGAGAAGTGAAATAGGGAATGGATGTAGTAGATTTAGTTAACGAGGACTTTCTGACTCACATGAGCCCGGAGGACCATTTCTAACGTGTCCCCAGTGGTCCCAGGAGGACCCACGGAGGAGCCGTACCAGTCACGGGCCACCAGTCGGGGAAAGGAACCACAGTAAATGTGTCAGGCAGAGGGGACACCGTGCCGGGAATTGGGTACACGGTGTTGGAGGGCTGAGAGAGCAGAAAGGAGGAGTGACGTACAGATGCGTAACTGCAGGGAGCCGCTGCCATCGCTAAGACTCAGGGCAGAAAGGGAAGAGGTGGAGTTCAGGAGGGCCCCCAGGGTGGGTGCTGCGATCCCAGGGGCCAGCTTCCCGCCCTGAGGAAGGGTGTGGCCCGGGTGCAGGTCACAACTCCCAGGAGAGGTAAGGCTGGTGCTTGGAGCACAGAAAGGAAGCGCCCGCCCTCCGTACTCCTCAAATTGGGTTTCTCCTTCCAGTCTCCTGCCCGGCTCTCAGCAGACCCTACCCAACCGGAACCAACTGTCAAGGGAGTCTGGGAAATGTAGTTTGTAGAGTCTCAGCCCCAATATCAAAAGTGGAGCTGAAGGGTGGGCTCAGAGCTGAGGAACAGTGGGGACGTAAGAGGCCTCGATGCAGTGGGTAGCATCGGGGCGGGGGGTGCCTGATGAAGGAGCAGCAGAACCGTCTTGCTAGAACCCCTGCTGCCCTGCTCTGAGGATCGCCATAGCCACTGACCACAAGTGGGTTGAGGACAAACAGTTGGGGAAACTCATGGTGGATGGTGCCTCTCATTCCTTCTGTTTCCTTTCACGTGGAGAGGTCCTTCTATTTGCCCTTCAATCACCCAAGAAAGGAGCAATGGCCTAACCTGCATCATGACTTTGGGGAGCATAAACTGGGCGTGCTCAGCTCAGCCTTGCCCTCGCCTGGGGTGCGGGCTGCTTGCAGGCAGCGGGTGCTCTTCGCTGCCGCTGCGGGTGCACGTCTTACCTAACGCTAATGCTTCATCGGTGCCTCGTCAACGCCAGGCCCCGTTCCGGCTCTGGGGAACACCGCAGCGAACGAAGCATGCAGAGGTCCTTGTCTCGTGAGATATGTAGGCTACCGCAGTAAACACGACCAGTAAGCATATTATATAATATGCTGGGAGCTGATGAATTCTAGTGTGAAGCAAAGGAGATGGTGGGGGATCAGGATTGCGGGCTGGCGGTTGCAGCGATCAGCTGTGGTCTGGCAGCCTCACGTAGCAAGTGTGTTTGAGCAAAGGAGGAGCGCTAATTGTCACCCACACTCAGAACCTTAACCACCTAGCTTTTGAGGTGAATATTGATCATTCTGTCCCTCAGTCCAAGCAGTCACTTGTCCCCCATCCTGGACATGCCCTGAGTGGCTCGTATGAGTAGGACTGTGGGCTCTGGTCCCAGGGCAGGGCGGTTTCTTCACCGGGTTCCCCTGCTGAAGTGTTGTCTTGGATCCAAACCTCAAGCGGAACTGTCTGTAATTAGTGCTCTAATCGGCCTTGCACACAGGTGCAGATGGTCCCTCACCCTGCCCAGCTCACCCCGCCCACCTCACCCCGCCTTGGCTTTGCATCCAAGAGGGCACTGCTACGGGATGGCTACTGCTGCTGAGAAGCAAGTGAGCACTATTTCTCTTTCCGGCGGTCACCCTTGAAGTGTGCTCCACACCTGATCGGTGGAGGGTCTCATGTTTGAGAACCTCTCAGCGGAAGTCTGTGACGTCAGACTCCTCTCAGAGCAGCACTGGGATGCTACTTGCCCTTTGCATTTTCATTCTTGCACGTGCACAGTGTGGAATTTTCCACAGGTGACATGGCGTGTAATACCGCCACAGATCGACTGCAGAAGCAGATGAAAAGTCACCATTTTTTCTAACTACATATTTGTGTGAGCCTGATTTTCTTTATGTATTTCCATCAAAACAACATATTGCAACAGACTGAATGCTGAAGGTCTGAAAATCCAGCTGTTTATTAAGCCAAACTTAAAGAGATGTACAAAAAGTTCAAACAGTCTCTCTTCTTGCTATATGTTTTTTTTTTGGGGGGGGGAAGTAGAGTTACTTTTCATATAAAAGATATTTACGTTTTTGTAATTTGTTTATTATTGTTATTTATAAATAAATTCGTAAGTAAATATTAAACATTTTTCAGTTTTAATTTTTGTTTTTGTTTTTTTTTTGCTTTTTGGTATGTGGGTAGCTCCCTGACTGGGAATCGAACCCAGGCCGCAGCGCTGACAGCGCCAACGCCGAAGCCTTAAGCCACTACACCATCAGGGAACTCCCTTCAGTTTTAATTTTTAATGTGAAAACCAGTGGGTACAATCCACATAAACAAACATAAAGGGGTCCTGAGGTCAAACGGTTTAGGAGAGGCTGCTCCACGGGGCTTTGACGTGACATCACATCCACAGTCACCTTGAGGCATCCTTCCTGGTCCTAGACATCACATTAACACATGACCAGACTTCCCCACCTGACTCTTTTGGGTATCTATAGGCATGCAGAACTACATTAGGTTAAGGTCTTCCTAAATAGAGGGAAAAATGCATTTAATCAAGAGTGAAAGAAGAAGAAATTAGAGATATCCTGGTTTCCGTAACGGATATGTGGACAGTTGCAAGGTGACCAAGCTGATGTCTTAGGAGACCACATGTGTCCTTGGGTTGGGCAGCTGGTTGAGGGGTGAGGAAAGGGAGCCTGCACACCCCCTGGCCATGAGGAAGGGGGACACTAATGAGCGGCATGCTTTTGATCACTGGCCCCTAAATTCTGGCCCATTGAAGAGTTGTACCAGAACCCCGCACCAGAACCACCTGAGTCGCTTATATCCAAACATGTTACCAGGCTCCGCCCAGAACCAGACAAATCAGAATCTCTAGGGCTGGAGAGTTAGCAAAAATTTTTTTATCTTCTTGAGTGATTCTGCCATTTAGCCAGGTTTTGGACTGTTGAATCAGCCTACAGTAGTTACGGAGATGTGCAGGTTACATGCTTTTGGTCCCAAAGATTTCTCCCAACCACCTACCACAGGTCCAAAGCACCTACTTTTGGTAGTTAGTCTTTTGGGGTTAAGGCAGCACGTTTGCAATGTTACCTGGCTTTGGGGGTGTCTTAGCAGGTGTCTTATATATTTGCTCTACCATGAGAGCGAGGAAGGGCAGAAAGGATGGGGTCAAGGAGGAGAGACTTTCTGGAAGGATAGGGAAGTGGGAAACCAGTAGCAACAGCTTAAGGACTCCAGGCCCCCTAGACAGGCAAGAAGAGAACAGAAGATGGATAAATACTTCCGCTGAGCTGACTCCCAGGGCGCTGTGGAGGAGTCAGGATATTTCTGCAGCTTTTGAAAAATGTTGGCAAGAGTGTCCCTATTACTGGATGCTGGTGATCCATCCTGGCTCTGAAAGCATGCAAGGGACCCGGACGATAGTTCAGCCATCTCTGCTCTTTCTTGGATGTAACTGAGAATCAGTTGATGACCTTTCTGTTTCCAGTCTGGGCCACTTCTCTGCACTGCTCCCAGAATAATCATCCTAAAATGCTTTAAAATATTTTTTTTAGAAACTCTTTTCATGGTGAAATAGAACACTTTCAAAAAATGCACAAAACGTAAGTATGTACTCATACAGCTTTAAGAGTAATTAGAACGTGAGCACCCTGTAACTGCCACCCAGAGTCAGAACTAGAACCCTGCTGGCCCCCTTCTGCATGTGCCCCCCCGTCCCCTCCCACAGCTCTCTCCTTCCCCACAAGGAATTTATAAAAAGTCATTTCCTTGCACTTTGCTTTAGAATGTTATCACCTATGTGTGCATCCCTGAACACAATAGTTTAATTTTGGCTGTTTTTGAAGTTTATATAAATTCAATGAGAAAACATTATTTGGTATCTACTTTATTTTTACACTATGCTTTTTCTTTTCTGTTTTGTGTGTTTATTTTATTCTTTAGATTCCACATATAAGAGAAATCCCATTGCATCTGTCTTCTCTGTCTGGCACACTCCGCTCAGCACCATACCCTCCAGGTCCATCCACGCCTCCGCAGGTGGCAAGAACCCGATCCCTTCCACGGCCGAGCGTGTTCCGTTGTGTGTGTGCACTGCCCGACAGTCTTCTGAGAGCTCCCTGGTGAGTTACTAGTTGCCTTCCTCTTGCTGCTTTTAAGACTCCCTCTTCTTATTTTACCTCTGGTGTGGGCCTGTTTGGCTTCATCTTGTCTGGGACTCTGCACTTCCTGGGCTTGTATGTCCGTTTCCTTCACCAGGTTAGGGAAGTTTTCTGTCATTATTTCTTCAAATAGGTTCTCAATCCCTTGCTTTCTCTCTTCTTCTAGTACCCCTATACAAATCTTGTCCCACTCAATGTTGTCCCAGAGGTCTCTGAAAATGATCATTTTTTTTTTAATTCTTTTTTTCTGTTTGCTTTTCCAGTTTGGTGTTTCCGGCTGCCTTGTTTCCAAATCACTGATTCAGTCCTCTGCTTTATCTGGTCTGCTGGTGATTCCTTCTAGTGCAGCTTTCATTTCAGTTATTGTACTCTTCATCTCTGCTGTGTGGGGGGCTTACCTCACTGAATGGGATTAGCCCCACGGGGCTCTGGTGCCTGTTGAGACTACCTTTTGGGTGTGCCGCTTATGGGGCTAATGGGTGGTGCTCTGCTGTGGTCTGAAGCCGACCACCAAATAGTTGGTTTTGGGGCTTCTTGGGAGGGGCTCCAGTGCAGGCCCAGGTCAGCTGCTGTCTGTGACCAGCTGGGGACTACCTGTTCAGAGGTTGATTGCTTCCTGTGCAAAACCTGAAGATGCATGGGAGAGGCCACACTGTGGACCCAGCACAGCTGCCACCAGTACCAGGCCTGGGGTAGCTCCACAAAAAGCCCAAGGCACCTGGAGGCCTGCTGCCACCTGCTGGCTCCCTTGAGGCTCAGCCACTGAAAAAGCCTCATTCGGAGGCAAGTTGGCTGAGGTGGGGGTCTCATGAAGTCACCAGGGTGTAGGCTGACCAGACGTCCCATTCAGAAAACAATGGTACTGTCCTGTTTCAAATGGTACCTATGGTCAGCGTACTGACACCTTGAATTTAGCCCATATGGCTGACCATATGTACTCTTGAAACGGGACAGTGTCGTCGTTTTCTGTCCTGTTTAAAATGGTATGTCTGGTTAGGGTGGCATGAGTGGTGTTCACCAGGTTAGATTCTGGTATGGTGCCAGTGAGCTACTCAGCAAAAGTCTTGGAGCACACTGAGACCAGCAGCCCAGGCTTGGGGCCAATGGACCCCCAGAGCTGTTTGAGAACAATTGCGATGCTGGTGGGGCTGGCTGCTTGCTGATAAAGAGCCTCCAGCATTGGGTGAGTTGAGTGAGGCAGGGTCTCAAGGAGTCATAAAGGTGGAGTGAGCGGAGCTCAACAGGCCAATCAGATTCAGATTTGACCATGTGGGGGGCGGACCCAATACAGGTCCTATGGCGCCTGCCTTCCTGCCTGCCTGTCCGCTGCACAGGAGAAAGCCCACGCAGGAAAAATGGCAACTGTCTCTCCAGTCTTCACCTCTGAGCCACACAACTCAGTCTCTGCCTGCACGTCTGCAAAGTGCCCCCACCCAGGGTCACTGTCTCTCCGCCAGAGCCCAAGGTGAGTGAGCAAGCGAGGGAGTTTGTGCACGGAACCGTAAGGAGGGTCTGGGTTTCCCGCAGCCCTCCACCCACCCGCATGGCCCAAGTCCCCACTGTTCTGCACAGCAGGATGTTGTGGAGGCTCCTTTTCCTGGCACGGCTGCTCTGGGGGCTGGAGAGCCTGGTGTGGGGCTGGGGGTCCCTTGCTCCTTGGGGCAGGAAGGTCCGTTGTGGCCAATTTATGTTTCCCAATTCTCAACCATTAGCCACAGGTGTGGGGTCAGCCCATTTTGCGTCTCTGCCTTTCCTACCAGTCTCAACGTGGTTGCTTCTTAAACTGAGCAGATGTCCCATCTTAACGGGACTGAAAACCGTGGCACTGTCCTGTTTCACATGGTACACATGGTCAGCCTGCTGACACCCTGAGTTTAGCTCAGGGAGACTAGGCTGACCGGACGTCCTGGTTGCAGTGATAGTACTGTTGTTTTCTGTCCTGTTTAAAGTGGCATGTCTGGTCAGCTTACTTCTACTTTATATTTTTATTATTAAACTTCTGTTCAGCTAGACTTAAAATGGTTCTCCTGGCTGACTGTTTTATAGTTTAGTTGTGGTTTTAATGTGGTCACAGAGGAGGCCAGCACAGCATTTACCTACTCCGCCATCTTGGATCTGTTTCCCACAGTAGGTTTTTAAAGATATTTTTTATGTTGTGGCAAGCAGCTATGTTTTTTCTTTTTCTTTTTTCATTTTTGTTACTGTAAAGTATTCCATTGCATGAAATACACCATAATCTACTTATCTATTCTACTGTTGGTGGACATTTTTTTGCCTCTAATTGGGGTTCTTCTAATCAATGCTATTGTGAACATTCTTTCACATATATCATGGTGCACATCTTTATTATCTTCTGTAGTATGTGCATTCAGGACTGGAATTTCAAGGTCACAGGGCATGTGCATTCTTAATTTTACTAGTTAAAGGAACATAATTTTCCAGATTAGGTGATCAGATGTACCATTTTAAACAGGAAAGAATGGTACTGTCCCATTTCAAACAGTATGTCTGGTCAGCCTAGTCTCACAGGGCTACCCTGAAGGTGTCAGGAGGCTGACCATACATACCATTTGAAGCAAGACAATACTGTTGTTTTCTGTCCCATTTAAAATGGTATGTCTGGTCAGCCTAAGAATTATTGTATTGATTATTCACCCACTAGAACAGAATGAGAATTTCTTTTTTTTTTTTTTTTTTTTTTTTTTTTTGGTATGTGGGTAGCTCCCTGACTGGAAATCGAACCCAGGCCACAGCATTGACAGCGCCAACGCCGAAACCTTAAGCCACTACACCATCAGGGAACTCCCCAGAATGAGAATTTCTGATGACCTACATCCTCATAAACAATTGATATTGTTAGGGTTTTTCATTATTGCCAACATTGTGGGTGCAAATTAGTATCTCATTGTGGTTTAATTTACTTTTTCCCCGACTTTTAAGGAGATTAAACACCTTTTCATATGTCTGTTGGCTATTTGGATAACCTCTTTTCTGAAGTCAGGTTTGCCCATTTTTGTAACTGTTCTCTATGGTCTTTTCTTTTTGATATGCTTGAGTTTTTCCTTATTCTAAATACTGGATCTTGGTTGATTATTTGTGTTGCAAATATTATTTCCCATTCTATAGCTTTCCTTTTCATTTTTCTTAGGATGTCATTTGATGAACAGAGTTACTAATTTTAAGTAATCAAATTTGTCAATCTTGTCCTTTATGAGCAAAAGTTTTGTGTTTCAAGAGCTCTTTCCCTGTTATAGATCTTAAAGATACCCTCCTGCATTATTTCTTCAAGGTCTTTTGGTCTTATGCAGTTGTATAACTAATCTACCTGGAACCAATTTTGCATATCTCCTAGATTTGCATTTTAATTTTTTTCCCATGTAAATTTCCAAATTGTCCTACCATCATGTATTGAAAAGAATATGCTTTCCCCTTTTTTCTGCAATGCTATCTCTGAAACAAATCAAGTTTTCCTGTATGTATGCATCTTCTTCTGAACTCTTTTTCTATTCCATTTGCTAATTTGTCTACTCTAAAGACAACACCACAACATTTATTGTTATGGCTTTAAGATAAGGTTTGGTACCTGGTCAATTAAGCATCCCCATTTTTTTTTTCTTCATAATCAAGAGTGTCTTGGCTATTCTTGACCCTTTGTATTTTTATATAAAAGTTTAGAGGCCACTTGTCAAATTCTACAAAATTCCTGTTGGAGCTTTGACTGTCAATGTATTAATGTTATAGATCAATTGAAGAAGAATTGACAACTTTATGATATTCAGTGTTTGAAACAATAATTATGGTATGTTTATTTATATATGTAATTTCTATATTGTGCAATCTACATAATTTTCTAAATTACACTAATAGTTCCAATTCGTTTGGCATAAACTTAATGATAACATCCTTTTATTATCTCTTTATTGACTCCAGGACCTACAGTCATATCCTTTCAAAAATTATACTGCTTATTTGTGCCTTCTCTATCTTTTCTCTTGACCACAGGTTTATTAATTTTATTATTTTTCAAAGAACAGAATTTTATCTTTCTCGAATCTTTTAAACTACATCTTGTTTTCTATTTCATTAATTGTACTCCTAACCATTATTTTGTTCCTTATATTTCCGTTGGGTTTACTTTTGTGAACTTCATGAGATAGATGATTTGTTCATTGATTTTAATTTTTTCCTCTTTCTTAACATGTTATTTTATCTGTATCCCACATATTTGATATATAATTTCATTATCATTCAGTACAATTGTTTAAATTTCCATATACTTTCTTTGACCGTAAGTTACTGAGAAATATATTTCTTAATTACCAAACATGTCAGAATTTTCTAGTTACATTCCTGCTCTTGAGTTCTAGTATAATTGCATCATGATCAGAGAAACTAGACTGTATAAGTTCAATCTTTTGCAAGGTTTTTGTTTTTGTTTTTTTTATGTGGGTAGTTCCCTGGCTGGGACTTGAACCCAGGCCGCAGTGTTGACACCGCCGAAGCCTTAGCCACTACACCACCAGGGAACTCCACTTTTGCAAGTTTTAAAGCTGATTTTATAGTCTTGCATATGGTCAACTTTTGTAACTGCTTCACATGTGCTTGAAAATACTATTTATTCTGGGGTGGTAGGGTAAAGTGCTCTACCTGGTATTCATGTTGTTCAGATTGTCCAGATTGTTCCTAACTTTCGTCTGCTTGAATTATTGGAATATATAGTGTGATCACATTCTCTACTATGTCTATGGATTGATCTATTTGTTTTGTAGTTTTGGCTTTAAAAAAAAAAAATATATATATATCTATATATATATATGTAGAGAGAGAGAGAGAGAGAGAGAGAGAAGCCATTTTGTTGAATGCATAGACATTTAGAGTTATTATGTCATCATACTGAACTAAAAAATTTATCTTTTGAAGTGTACCTGTTTAGCCCTGCTAATGCTTTTTGCCTTAATGTTTGTTTAGTCTTTATTAATATAGTCTCACCAGCTTTCTTTTGGTATTGATTCCACATAGTGCCTTAGTCATTCTTTTACTTTTAAACTTTCTGTATCCTTGTATTTTAGGCATGCCTTTGTAACCAACAGCTCTCTTGTCTTTTAAAAATCCAGTCTGACACTCTTTGATTATTAATGAGAAGATTTAATCTGCTTACATTTATTATGGTTACTGATGATATACAGTAGATTCTCAGTTAACTGGCACCCATGGGAATTGGTAGAAGCTGGATAAATGTAAGTAGACTCTCCATTAACTAGAACCCAAGCAAAATTTTTCCAGTTGCTTGAATTCTGGTTAGCAGAGAGTCTACTGTATTTGGATAAAAAAATCCACCATCTTCCTATGTGCCTTCTACGTGTCCCAGCTGCTCATGTCCCTGTTTCTCCCTCTTCTTGCCTTCTTATGGACTGCTTGAGTAATTTTATTACCCAGCATTTCTTGTCTTTTTGTTTGGAAGTTATATACTTTATTTCTGTTTTAGTCATTACAACATGCATTCTTGAAATTAGAACCAGCATCCTTGGTGTATCAGTGTCTAATGGCAATCTATATTTTACCTTCATCCCAGGTAATTCAAGGACCTTTAAACAGTTTACATTTAGTTTACTCTGGACTTGTACACCATTATTGAGTGCATGAATATTAACACTGAGTCACCTCCTTGTATCCTCTTGGTTGGGCGGGGCGTGGGGTGGGGGTGTCCCTGAGCGGTCTGAAAACCATGAGACTAGATGATCCAGGCCTTCCTCTGCTTTCACATTCTACAAGCATGGAATTGCCATTTAAAAATATTCACTGGACTAGCCCTGTTGTGGATAATGCATTTTAAAAAGACAACTGCAGAGAAACGAGGCATGGGTTTTCATGTTTTCAAAAGCAAGGAGGTTGGCATCCCAACAGTTAGGGCCATCTTCTTTCAAACAAATGCAGTTGAAAGCTTCAGGGAACACTGGTAGATTTGCATATAAAATAAGGTCTATTCAAAATATGCTAAAAGAACTGTAGTTGCCAGCAGGTCTGTGGCTCACCTGAAATGAGTCTACAGAAGCAGAATTACTTTATTTATTGCTAAAAGCCTTTTGTGTTTTCCTATGCCCTTAGGAGACCCAGGCTTTCCACATGGCGGGTGTGGAAGCAAGGAGCAAAGTCATTTCTGTAGGGTGTACACAGAGTTGTCCAAATGAAGTGAGGAAGAAAGTTTAAACAGCGTTTTGGTTTGAAAGGGGTACCCACAGACTCTCCATTAACCAGAACTCAAACAGCCAGCCCTCTCAAGCAACTGGCAAAAAGTGGTGGCTTGAGATTTTACTAGTTACTTGAGAGGGCTCGTTGCGTGAGCTCCGGTTAATGGAGAGTGTACTTACATTTATCCGGCACCTACCAGTCCCCATGAGTGCCGGTTAACTGAGAATCTACTGTACTTTTTATTTCTTCATGCTTAATCACAAGTTAAAGCCATTAAAAAGATGTTACCATTTTCTGGGGAAAAAAGGTGGGAGATGTTGCTTGGTGCAATTAAACTTTCATTAAATTGTTTCTTTAAAACTTTAAAGAAGATTTTACTATTAATATTCATACTCAATTTAGTTAAGTAAAGTGGAAACACTTAATTTCAGTAGCGTGGCTAATTATATTAAGCACCACTACTCTGGTTATCCTGAATTTTCACGTGTGCCTGAAGTTACGTGATAATGTAACTGGAGACCTCGTTGTCATCTTGGTGTGGCATGTTGGCATCTTTATGTTACACAGCACCCTGCTGGCTCTCTAACCTCACTGGGCATCCAAGACTACAAATAGTGACGTCACAAAGCACTAAGCTTCTCGTTTTCTCCAAGAGCTCAAACTGCACTTCTCAAGTGGGACACGAAATGTGCCTCTGACTTCGTAGTCAAAGATGAGGGAGTTGCTTCTAAAGGGCAGATAACTCAGTGTGAAGTCACTGAGTCACCGATCCCTTGGGGATAGAATTCCAGAAGCTCCGACTCTCGACTCTCGACTCTCTGGGTATAATTTAAGCCATTTCAATCTCAGGACCTGTATCTATAAACAAAACAAAACCCCCCACATGATCCTCTGCTCCAGCCTTATTCTGTTTCCGTCTTACAGATCAACCACTGATGCCAAAAACATTAAATGATTTGTCCAAAGCCATGAGGCTAGTAATTACCAGTGTTCTTTCATAATATTTAAATCATGTTTCCCCAAGCTCAGCAAAGACATGAAAATGAGAATTCCAGAATCCATGCCAACACACCGCAAGTTTCAAGGTAATGGCAGCTCATCCTGCGGCCACCTTGCCATTCATTACTTTTCTGATCTCCAGTCTTCTCGGGGGAATGGGAGACACAGCATGACAGCCACAAAATCACATCACAATGTTTAAGAGCACAGAGCGCCTCACTTGGCTCTCTCTTTAATTTGCAGAATCTATTGATGGGAGAGGGAAGCACGTGATGTCTTTTGCAGACCAGAACTTGACCGACATTGAAAGCTTCTGTTGAGAGAGCCCAGGCCTCCTAGTTTGCCATCTGAGACACCTGCCAGGTATTGCTCTGTTAATTGGTTCCCATGCAGGCAGCTATTTTAGCAACAATTCTGTGGCTCATCTTGACTTAAAGTGAAATGTTGAAAAGCTCTTCTCGACCACTCAAAGCTTCCAGGGATGCTCCTATTTAGGTGATTGGACGGAGAGGGTGGCAGCCTTCAAAAACAATTGTGTAGACATAAAAGTAGATAATTCAGGCTCCTCAGATTCAGAAAATAATTCTCAGAAAGACAGTGACTGGGGAGTCTGATTTCTACCTAAAGAGATACTTTCCCTAAGGCCATATGGGATTGAAAAGAGAGTTTATGGGGGAAAATGCCACAGTGACATTACACATGTAGTCGCTGGGTTGACACCATAATGAGGAATGGAGTGCTATTAAAATATACTGCACATTTTAATGACTGCACTAGCAGTAGGCCAAAAAGAAGAAAAGAAAAAGTTGAGCTCAGAATAATTCTGGGAAGGAGGAGTTTGCCAAGGAAATTTTAATGTCAAGAATGGATGCGAGGCTAAAAATAAGAAGCTCACGCGCATCCCGGAGCTGTGGGTGGGCATGTATATATAATCAAATTAAATTCTTCCATTTTCCACTTTCAGAAAAAATCCGATGGAAAAAATTGACTAGAAAACGTTTAGTTGTATTTCACTGAGATTATGCTTATAAATACCAAACTCCAGACTTGTCAAAATAAGCCCCACCAGCACTTCCTGGCTGAGCTGTTAGGAAGACAACCGCAGCCAACAATATGCAAAACCAATGAAGAGCTCACAGCAACACGGGGCCTGGAAAAGCCAGGGAATTCAGCTCCCCACTGAAGAGAGGGTCAAAGGGGAGAGTGCCACGGAAGTGGGAAGAGTGGGCCCAGAGTGGCGCAGATATTGAATACAAAGGGAGCGGCCTCCATGGAGCCTCCAAGACATGTGAGACCCAGGCCCCAACTCTGCAACTGGTAGACTGCAGGTCTGAGGCCCAGGAGCTTTTAGCACGATTTCTTTTCCTATCGGAGAAAGTACCCCCCAGTTCTGACCTTGCTCTGAAGGGCCAGCAGTTGTGCTCTTTCCACAACTCACCTGTTGATACAGTGGGACTGCCAACATACCCATCTGCAAACCCAGGCCACCTGCAGAGGAGATGCGAAGTCCCAATGCCTGCAAATGCATTTGTTGGCATTTCAAGGACAAACATCTTGGCTACAACTACTGAACTTCCAATCTAAAACTGGGGCGGGGGGTGGGGGAATCTAGGTCTTGGTGAGTTTTTTATTTTCTACTTAAACTGTAATTAGAAGACTCATGGACAACCATGCTTCTTTTAGTCCTGTCTGCTTAAGCCTGAACCATCGGCCAGTGATGCCTCTGTCCACGGGGTTCTGGTGCTGACCAGGGGAAGGAGGGGACAACCTCTCTGGTTGTGTGAACAGTTGGTGATTTCATATTGGCCAATACTTGCTGTTGCAGGTGACACACACTCAGTAGGATGTTTGTTGTGTGCATCCCTCAAGTGATGAAAGGAACAGGGTGAAGAAGTTGGCTCAGGCTCCATGCACATGCCCAATGTGGTGATGGGGACCCAGGAGAGCTGATGGGGCTCAGCATAGCACCACCGCTGCCCCAGGGTTTAGGTGAATTCTGGCTTGGACAGAACCCGCATCTCATACCTCTCGGTTCTCTCCTGGCGTATCATTTTGGAATCCCGTGATCTTTGCTCCCTAGAAAAACAATAGAACAGGGAGGAATAATAATTTGACTTAATGACAAGGAAAGTAGGAACATTGAGAGAGAGTAGGTATGAAAAACATATTAAGGATCAGAAACCGTGCTAAGCACTTTCCATGTATTACCCTTCCTTCCCCACCAATCTCATCCTTCCTTCCCGCTGGTCAACACTAGAGGACAAAGAACAGACATCACTGGCCAAGAGGTAGACACGGCTATTAGCCCCATTTTACAGGTGAACAAACTGAGGTTTATGAAGTTAAGTAACTTGCACAAGGTCACAGGTAGCTATGAATCCACACTGGCAGGATTTCAACTTCAGCCCCTGGGATCAAACCCAAGCCTTAAACCATTCTTTTGTTCTACCTCCCATGGGTTTCTCCACCTACTTCCTGTGGCTTGTGCAGGAAAACAGGACAGACAGCAAAAGGACCCAGTAGTGTTAGAAGGATCTAATGTCAGTGCTGTTACTAATTATTCCTATACCCTCACTAATGTCACTTAGCCTCGTGAGCCTTAAATTGTGTATCTGTAAAGTCATGATAATCCTCTGTGTCTTGCTATCACTACAGCATTGTAATGAGGCAATTCCTGTGGAGGAGCTCTGAACAAAAGAAAGGTTTTTAATACGAGTGTGTGACCTGATTAAAACAGTTGCTATAGAAGGTGTGTGGTACAGAGACAGGGCCTGACTTTGTTAAAGTAGCAGGACGTTTCTGACCCTGAAGTATCACCTGGATACTCTGTCGGGGAGCTCTGGAATGTGGACAACACACGTCGGAGTTGGAGCTCAGGGGGAGGTGGCATGTCTGACCCAGGCAGGTGTGCCCCTCACCTGCAGGGGAAGCAGATGGAGCTGCTGAAGACGCAGTAGATGAGGGGGTTGGTGGCGCTGTTCAAGGCCGGCAGGTTCTGAATGATCTCAGAGGCATGGAAGTGCTCCTTGGTGTCTGGAAGGAGGCTGAAATTGTCCAGCATGTCGAAGAGGAAGTATGGACTCCAGCAGCAGGTGAAGGCTGGGGAGAAGAGAGCCATGAGCACCGCAGCAGGCCCGAGCCCCGGGGGTTGGGCCCTGACTGGGGGCCTCAGCTGGGATGTCCCATGGCACCGGGGATCTCTCAGAAATGTTTGAAACAGCGGTGCGTGTGAACATTGATGTCGTGTTTACTTCAAGACATACACGTACGCACACACACACGTACACTCCCACAGTGCATTTCCAAAACAGGAAACTTCCCAGAGCTGCTCTATCTGGAAAAGGGGGGTCCGATTTGATCACTGTTGTGACTCTTTATTGAAAGCTTGGAAACTTCTTAGTGTAGAAGGGCAAAATCGCCTTTTGGAGGATTTTGGAAGTGTGTGTGTGTGTGTGTGTGCTTATGTATCTGAGGGTGTGTGTGTTGGGGGTGTGGTTCTGATTTATCCAGAGATGCCAGCCCTCCAGTGTGGTGCAGGGGGTCCCACTCACATCCACTCATTTTTCAAATCCCCAACTGGATGAGTTAGCAACATTTATGTAGCAGAAAACCCTGTTTACAATGATCACAGTCTAGAAACCTAACTGTATGTTATATAGGAACACAAATATTTTTAATAAATAGAAAAATGTCCAGGAATGCAATTCCCTTGCAAATAAAGAAAGATTTTTTGTTTATTTGGAACTTTAGCAGGATTTGCTCACCTGCTCAGAAAATCATTTCACTGACAGCAATCTGCTTAATTTTTTATGTCTCCATGAAAACACACCTGTACTGCTTTTCATTTGTAGCTGTTATGTCTAGCTGACTGCTTCTTTATTCTTCCAGTGTAGTTTTGCCCAAGTATTTACATATTGACATCTGTATTGTTTTATTATAAATCATATTTTCTATTCCCCCTTTATATTATATGTTGATTGTATAAGAATTATGTTAGGTCAATAGCCTTATGTATATGTTTCATTTTAGGATGGTAAAGGGGCATTGCAAAATAGGTGTGTTAGAAATACCCTTATTTTCTGACATGAGTTGACTTTACGGGTCTTAAGAGTAGAGAGAAAGGAAATGAAAAGAGGAGAAGACAGGAGAGTGAGAGAGAAAATAAGGCATCCAGTAGGAAGGAATTGATAGTGACCTTGAAATTAAATACAGTAGTCTCTCTGTTAACTGGAACTCAAGCAACTGGCACTCTCAAGCAACCAGAGTGCCAGTTGCTTGAGTTCCAGTTAACGGAGAGTCTACTTACATTTATCCAGCATCTACCAATCCCCATGGGTGTCAGTTAACTGAGAATCTACTGTACCCAGAAGAAAAGGGAGACCACTTTTGTCTTCTTTTTAGTCATGAACTTCGGCCCTCGGGGGAGAGTATGTCTTACAGAAAGCAATTGGGTCATTGGTGATAGTGAACATCAGCTTTCGCTAGTATTAGATTTTCTCCAAATTATCTACGCCCTGGCCTTAGTGGATAACTATACTGATAGAGGAATTAGAAAACAAATGTTTTTTGAAGAGCTTCAAATAGAGTAAGTTCCACACACTCCTCTCCAATCAGACAGAGGTGAAAATGCCCACAGACAAGTTCCTTTCTCCAGTGGGCTCTCCACCACTACTAGGCTGTAGGTCCATGTTTGCTTTTGGAATGTCCACACAGTTCTGCAACCTAAGGAGGGGCGGTGCTTACCAAGAATGATGACCAGGCTGTACTTGATGGCCTTGATTTTTGCTTTTGAGATGAGCCTTCAGTTGTAACTGGTGCACAGCTTTCCATCTTTAGATACAAAACGGGAATGGTAGCTGTGTCTGCCAACACGAGCATTGGAGTTAGTCCCATCACTGCCACGGGACCACTTATATCCTGCGTACCTGTGCCCAGGAGCACATCCTTAGATATTTTCAGAGCAAAGATGGTTCCAGGCTGGATGTTGGAAACTGCCCCATTTGCAGTTTAATATAAAATGCAAATGTAGTGGGACATCCAGACTCTCTCAAGAGACTTGCTTGGGCAGATGGCCTGAATCAACTGAAGCTGGAATTTGCCGGGTGACCACAGGGGTCGATGCTGAGACACCCACTTGGTTGCTTCTGCAACCTGGGGCGAAGCCATTGTCTTAGCATGGTCCAGACTAACTCATGCATCTGACTCAGAAACTGCACTCTCAACAAAAACTCAAACCAGGGATATTATGAAGAGAAACAAAACAAAACCTGTCCCCAGTAGGAGCCCAGATAGAACTTTAATCCAATGTGGGCTGTTATTTGATGGTAATCACGTGAGGGGTAAATCCAAAAATCTGTTAAGACTATCAGCTTGATAAAGGCAAGAATTTTCTCCACTCCTGTATTCTCTAAACTTAATGAACGATTAATATTTGTTGAATGAATTATTACAAAACTCTCTAGTCAAGAAGGGGTGAAATGAAAATTGATTAGGATGGGCAGAATTCAGTGCAATAGCTTTTGGTAAAAGGAGTGGGTAGATGGCAGATACGGGGCTGGAGATAGTGGACGTAGGGCCCTCTGATGCTGTAGAAGAGCTTTTACTGTCAGGCCTTCTGCCAGCCCAGGGGGTGCCTTTGTGAAAACTGGGAAAGGGCGCCCTCCTCTGGGTGCTCACAGCCCTGCCCCCAAGCACACCCCCCGTGAGGGAAATAAGGGTAGGATGCCAGCCTCCTGTGCTTTTCAGCCCGGTGCCCTTGATGAGGGCTCCGCAGGCTTCAGGGTCAGACCTGAACACACCCACCAGCGATGCCAGCTACCAGCTGTGGCTCCAGCCTCAGCATCCCAACTTAAAGACTGAGTTCACAGAGCTTTTTTGAGGATTAAAATAATGTATTCAAGACGCCAGGCCCCACCCTGAGAATGTCAATTCCTTGCTAGCTGGGGTGAATGAGGTTTTCAGTGTTTCCGGAGGAACACCAGCTGCCTTTACGGGAGAGAACAGAGGCCATTACTACATTCAGATAACTTAGGACACAGGGTTGTCATCTGTGTATAGGAGTTCTAGACACCCAAAAGTTATCAGGGTGGGGTTTTACCTGGGGAGGCAAGTAAAAATGACAGAAGACCAAGTCATATCCTTCCCAAGTATCCCCGTTTGCTGGAGTGTCAGCTGGCTCCTCATCCGTGTGGCTCTGAAGACCTAGCTGGTTTTTCAGAAAAGTTCTGGAGAATGACATTTGTGAAATGTCTGCAATCTGCTTAAAATGGAGACCCGTAGTCCTTCCCAAGGGGCAACAAGGTGACAACGTAGTTGACTACCTGCCCATCACTCTCCCAGTGACATCTGTGAAAAGCGCCTTTAATCTGACCCCTTTAGGAAATGCAAAGCCTCCAGCTTCTAAAGATGGCTCTTCAAAGACAGGCGAGCTACAAAATGCCCTTAATTCTCCTTTATTGGGAGATAAAAGGATTATTTCTACCCAGGCTGAGAGCTGAGCGGGAGTGAAAAGCAGTTAAACTCGGCGGTCACCGAGCATTAATAGCTGGGGAGCCCACAGGCAGCAGGTCCATTAGATTCCGGACTGCAAGCAGCACGCCGCCGCCCTGGGCTGTTTTAGTTCCAGGAGGCGTCCCTGGGGGACGCACGCTGGCAATGAGTCTCCAAGTGCCCAGTTCCTGTGCCTCACCTCCCCCACACTCATGCCCCTGGCAGCGCAGAGCCACTGGGAAGCCATTCTTCTGTGAGCACCAGAAGAGGAGCAGTCGTCCCGGGATTTTAAAATAATGCCGAATTATTCCTGGTGGGTGGGTGGAGCCATCTGTGGACCTATAATCAGTACAGGTTATTTGTTAACAAGGGAGTCTACTTAGTAATAGTTTAAAATGTTTTTCACATGTCGGGAGCTTTATGTACTTCAGGTCGAGTGTAAAAATTAAACATTTTTAGACGTTATGCTCGATTTCTAAAATTTTTAAAACTTGAAATTCCTTTTTGATTTCTGATCATTGATGGTCTCCTTATCTACCAATATAACCTGAATGTTCAACATTTTTAGTACATGTGTTTCATCTGCTTAATTGAGGGACTTCGGCTACTTCCTTTCTTGAGGTTGTTTTTTTGTTTTTGTTTTTGTTTTCCCTCTAGCCAATCAGAGGTCACAGCCTAATATGAGGACATATAACCAAACTCACCTAACTCACAGCCTTTTGTGTTCCTCAGCGACTCAGCTCAGAACCAGGAACCCTGACAGGCCTCAAATAATTGTAGAGACAATTATTCCCCTCTGGGCACACAGCTAGACTACATTTCCCAGCCTCCCTTTCAGCAGGATGTCGTCACATGACTCAGTTCTGCCTATAGGAACATGAGAAGACTCCATGTTCTTCAGTCCCAGGATTGCTCCAGTGGTCCTGATAAACTATGGGAGCATCCTCCACCATCTCTTTGCCCCTGCTGGAGAACTTAGTACTCACCCCTTTTGCATGGCAGAATCTCTGTCTGCTTCAGTTTCTGAATAACTGTGTGAAACAGTGCCCTTCCCTTTGGCCTTTGCTATCAGCTGGACTTTAATTGAGTGAGAAACAAACTTATTTTGTTAGAGCGCTTGCATTTTGGGCTTCTCTGTTGTGACTGCTAGTGTTTCCTTGACTGAAGCAGAACTTGGTACCTCATCTGCAGTGCTGTCGTGAAACCTAAAACATGTGGCATTGGTCTAGTGGGCAGGCAGCAGGTGGCAAGAAAACTGATACTGGAAGCTGGGACACTAGAGAGCCATTTGGTAGAAGGGTCACATATGATGCCTGGGAAGGCAGGTGGTGTACCTACTGAGCCTAAAGCCCAGAGGACAAGGTTGGTGCACCAGTCAGGGCTCGCTGGAGGACCAGAATCAAAAGGAAATATATGAGGGCTGCCTGAAAAAATCGACCCATTGTCATCCAGCCATTGTCAATATAATGAGAGCGGTTACATGGCTGGATACTTTTTGGACAGCCCAGTAGAGGCATTTCTGGCTGCATTTTTTCTGGACAGCATGCATATATATAATGAAGCTGGCCCTGGTTCCCAAATGAAGCCGAAACATTGTGAAGTTTTAACCAGCCGAGACTCCTTAGGGAATCGTTCCTGAGGCAAAATCAGGCTAAGGGTGTGGCCTCGCACTTCCTACTGCTGATGGCCTCAAGCTAACTTCCATTCAGCTGAGAGACAGGCATTGGGCGAGGGCGCAAAGAACTAGTCAGACTTGAGAACTGCCGGAAGACTTTGGATATGGTTGCTGGCACGGGAAACTGACTGGAAGCAAATATATCAGAAGCCTACTAAGTTTTGGAGAATATTGTAAGATTGCGCGATGAACCATGAGCTTTATATCTTTGTTAAGAATTAGAAATACCAGGCTTTGAAATTTTTATTACTCCTGTGGGTAGAAAATTGTATCTAAGTGAGATGTAAATGTATACTTTCCTGATTATCAGTGAGGTTGAGAATCCTATTATTATTATTTTTTTAATTTGCGGGGGCGGGGGTATGTGGGTAGTTCCCCGGCTGGGAATTGAACCCAGGCCAGCGCCGAAGCCTTGAGCCACTGCACCACCAGGGAACTCCCGAGAATCTTATTTTTGACCGTTGCTTTTTTTCTTTCCTGTGAAATACCTGCGTGTTGCTCATTTCTTTTTTCTATCTTAAAAAAAAATTCTTTTTAAATTGATTCTTAGGACTTTATATGTTACGGATACTCATCTTCTCCCAGGAACAGGAGTTGCACATAGTTTCTCCCAGTCAGTGGCTTGACTTTTCACATATTAACACAGTGAAATTTATCCATCATTTCTTTTATGATTTATGGTGTCTTGTACCTTGTTTAAGAAATCCTTCCTTACCCCAATGCCATAAAGATATCTCCCTACATTTTCTTTCAAAAGTTTTAAAAGTCACACATTTCACATGTAAGTCTAATTCACCTGGAATTTGTTTTAGCCTGTGAATTGAGGTAAAGATCAAGTTTCATTTCTTTTCCTATGGTCTTCTGACATATGCCGAGTTCTGATATATGTAGAGATCTGCTTGGATGTTTTATTTTCTATTTGTCTATTGTGTCAGTCCCGCACCCTGTTAAATCACTCAGACTTTATGATGAATTTTAATACTTAGTACAGTAAACCTCTCCTCTCTTGTTCTACTTCTCCAGGTATGTTTTAGCTATTCTTGGCTCTTGAAATTCTGGTGTATATTTTAAAAGTTAGCTTGTCAAGCTCAATAAGATGTCCCACATCAGTTTTGATTGGAACTGTGGATCACTTGGGGAGAATAGACATCTTTACGCTGTTGAGACTTCCTATCCAAGAACCTGTTATAAGATTCATTTATTTATGTCTTTATATTTTTTCATGAAGTTCTTTATGTCTTTTGCTAAATGTTGTTTAATTTGCGGGGGCGGTACTGAGGTACTGAGGAAGAAAGGTGCTAAGGGCAGATAATGGGCTTATCTTACGTTCATTTAGCTAGATGTCAATAGACTCAAACCTAGCTCCTAATCCAAAGCTTTTCTCTCCACCTCATTCGACCTTGTTTAATTTGAAACATGCAATTTGGAGATAGCATGAATCACATCACATTTGCCAAGTCATAATGGCCAGACACAGTTATATCCAGATATGTTATACTTTGTCTATTTCATAGGTGCCCTCCCTGATCTTCTGCCCCTATGCAGTAAATATTCTGTTTTATGGGGATACACACATACCCCTGGGCATGAAGAGCATGCTTGTTTATGAAAGATAACAATGCATAGGTTTGGAAACTTTATCTTCTCTCCCTCTTGCCCTCCACACTTGATTGTAGGAAAGGCTTCCAATCGTTTATTAAATAGCTTTCTCCCCCATTTCTGTCAGCCTTTGAGTGGGAGAAACTAGACATATTTGCCAGTGAGAAGAGTGGCTGTTAAACTAATTATGACTTAAATTTTGCAGCCTGTGTTTACAAAATGAGCTTCTGTTTGCACTAAGCATTGCTGATGGCCCCTTGCTGATGAGCTGTACTCTCTACATGCTGACACCAGTGGAGATCCTACTTAACAGCCAACTCCAGAGCCACTGGCTATAATGACAGGCAGAAAATCAAGTGAGTTCCATTTATGAATAAGATAAGGAGAGTGTACGGGCTTCTGAGAGTACCATCTGCTCCTCATGCCATGTGGGGGGTCACCAATGGTGACATAAAGGTACAGACAGCTGGAAAGTAGGTGGAACAGAGATAGGAACTTGTGTGGAAGAATGAAAACCCTTTGGGGGAGGGCTAAGGGCCTACTGCACGTCAATGGGAAACAGATCTCTGGCTTTGTATCTAATATTTCAGAGGCTGGAAGAAGGGATGGAACCCAAGAGTTCAGGGACTGGAAAACCTAGTAACAGGGAGGCGTAGGGGACACTGGAGAGAGACAGGGGCCCAACCACAGTGGTGAAAGGTGTGGGAGATACCTCAGGTGGTGGGGTAGCTGACAGAATGTGGGAACCTTTTGACACCTCCGACTGCCAGCAACGTTTGCTCTGTTCTTGTGCGTGATGGACTTCAGGAAAAGGAGGTAATTCCATGGGCCAGGAGCAGAGGTAAGAGCAGAGCTTTAGGCCTCCAAGACTGCAGCAGAACTGGGGGAGGTGACAGTGCCGATCTCAGGCTCGGTCTGCTGGGAGCTGGTGTGTTGGGACAGTGGGGGAAGCATGGCCATGCGTTGATTGGCTTAGGGCCCAGGATTATTCCAGGGAGAGATGGCCATTTTTCTCCATCTGTGAACTCAAGCCCGACAGAAGTGTCTATCCTTGTGTGTTGCTAACGGTATGGTGACCTCCTGGGACAGTCCTCTCTTTTCACCCCAGTGTCCTCCAGGGAGCCTCACGGCCAGGCCTGAGACACTGGGGCCACCCCAGATCCTGGCTCCAAGGCTGCTGAGAGAGATTCTCTGCTGGCACAACTTAACCAGTCCCAAAGTGCCCCCCACCCCACCTTCCTCCTCCCAGTGTTTAGGGAGGCCAGCTGGAGAAGGCAGAGCCGCCGGGGACAGCCTTTGCTGGGTCTGACCTGCCTGCTGGGCGGCGTGTCATTGCCAGAGTCCAAGCTCACGGGACAACCTCTGCAGAGGCAGCACGCGCCAAGAGCTGCGTCATGCACGTTAGAGACGGGCTTACCTGAGCAGCTGGAGATCACCATCTCGTGGCCTTTGCTTTTAATCCAAATGGTTCAGATCACAATGGCATAGATGACACTGTGGAAAAGAGCACAGGTAATATGAAAATAGTGGGCAGGTCCCGACTGTGACACAGAGGGAGGACCACCCGCATTTGCTGAGTGTGGGGGGGATGGAAGGAGGGGTCCCTTAACCTCGCCTTCCCTCCGTGTTTACTGATTATAGAATGACAGCGAATGGAAACTGAAAGCCACCAGAGCAATAGTTGGGTGCAGCTACTTCTGTTTCAGCGAGGAGGCTAGGACTGGTGACGTTACACTTCTCTGAGGTAATCCCAGTGGTTAGAGGTATAGCTGAGGTTAGAATCCCAACACCGGGTTGGGGTCAGCGAAATTTAGATCTGTGCCTGGCTTTACTGCTCGCTGGTTGCATGACCTTGACTTTAGACAGTCTTCACTGTGGCCCCATCATTCCCGCCTTCTGTGCGCATGCCTTTGTGTGATCCTCTCTTCCCGTGTGTGGTGGGACCCGTGACTTTCTTCCGAGGGGGCACTGGTGTGACGGTGGTGGGATGCTCAGGATTGCATGAGTGCGGGGCCTGCCTTCCCAGTGTCTCCCTCCGCCGCTGGCTTTGAGTTGATGCATCTCCTGGGGCCGTAGGATCACTAGTCCTACAGCCCGAGAGGGATCCGTCAGAGCTGGGAAAGAGATTCCTTGCCAGGTGAGCCTCTGACAGGCACCCCAGCCCTGGCGGACACCTTGTTTGTTGGCTGGCCTAAGCAGGTGACACACATAAACCATGAGCAGGCTCCTGACCCACAGGAACTGTGAGATACTGAAGTATGTTGTTTGAAGTCACCGGGGTCATGATGGTTGTTACCCAGCTCTACGGAATGAGTGCACTGAGTAAGATAGGCAAATGTCTGTGTACCCCCAGACTCCTATGATGAAATCCCAATGCACCATGTGATGGTATTGGGGGTGGGGCCTTTGGGAGGGGCTTAGGTCCTGAGAGTGGAGCCCTCAGCAGTGGGACTAGTGCTCTCATGAGAGGAGACCCTGCAGAGCGCCGCCCCATCCTGCATGTGAGGGCACAGAGTGAGTCTGCAGCCTGGCGGAGGGCCGTCACCGCGCCACGCTGGCCCCCTGGTCCCCGGAACTGTGGGAAACGCCTAGCCTGGGTGGGTGGCTGTAGCCGCCACAATGGACTGAGACACTGAGCCTCCGTTGAGATGGTAAAATGAATTTCATCATCTAAACCTCTTACGAGTTTTTTAGGGATCAAATATGACAACATTTCAGTGCTGGAAAGTTAGCGAAGACTCAATAAATGTCATTTTCTGTCCCCGCTTCCTTCCCCGATTCCCCCATAATGCCACACCTACTCCTGCATGATACAGTCTGGGCATCACCATGTTAATGACTCAAAAGCGTCAGCAGATTTTGTTTCCTACGTCCCCTTGGACAAATATAAAAATCAATACCTTCTTCCGTGTTATCTGACACTTCAAATACATTAAGTGTCGTGACTGGAAACGGGGAGAAAGCACTGCTGTATTTTAAGCCCACGCCGACCTCCCTGTCGAGAATCCCTGGATAAAAAACGACGCCGGAGCTCTGCGTCCGTAGCCGCCGCCGAAGCACTAACCGCCGTTACCGACCTGGGACCGTAACGTGATCAACGACGGTAAGCCCTCAGCGTCTGACGGCCCTTCCCGTCCTGGTTCTGCTGAGCCCCCTCCAGAGCCCCCCGGAAGCTTGGGGACTTCGGGAGCATTCCCTGCTCCTTGTCATACACCTGCCCAGCGACGTTTCTAGAACTTGTATGTCTACATTAAAGAAAAACTGAGAAAAAAAGGTACGAGTCTCTTACTTACTCTAAGCAGTGTATTAGAGTAGGAAACGTTTTTTCTCCAGGTAAAGGAAATACAAGGAAAGGTCACAGCCGCCACCAAGTATTGTGAATTATTGTACCATCGCGGCCCCAGTGCTTAATTGATCATAAGTCAAATATTTATTGACTGCCAACCACATACAGGATGGAAAATTAAAGCTCTTACTGTGTTAGGAGTTTGGGCCCAAGTCCCTCCCAGCTCATCATTAAAGGGCCAGTCAGGCAGCCGAAGGCCAGCACCAACGTTACTGTTCGCCAGGAAAACACCCAATAAGTAGGCGGCCCTTTAATTTACCACCCAGTCAGGCCCCTTCTCAGAGTGTGACAGCCATGTGTCAGAGAGCCCTCTGATTTCCGTCCGTCTCCTCTCCTCATGTCCTTCTCGTAATTAATCAAGTTCTGTGGATCGTTCCTTCTCCATTCCTGCTCGTTCATACGTGGCTGAGTTTTGTTTTTTGTTTTTTTATGGCGGTAAAATAAACGCAACAAAATGTACCATTTTAACCATTTTTAAGTGTACAGTTGAGTGGATTGGGGACATCTACAGTGTGTGCATCCAACACCACCATCCGATTCCAGGACATTAAACACAGAAACACAGAAAACTTCATGAGTTTACGTGTCGTTCTTTCCCAGGGGCCTACCGATCTATCGTTCCAGTTTCGGTGTACTGACTGCTAAAGCGACCCTACCTTACAGTCTCATGCCTGGTCATTGCCATGATCTCCTGACCCCTCCACTCTGCTGCCCTGTGGAATGCCCACAGCCCCATCAGAGCTGCAGCTCGAGGGCAGAGAGCCAGTCTTGGGCTTAACGGCTCTCCAGTGCATCCGGCCTCCACTTTCCCGCAAATTGATGGCCAGCCTCTTAAGCAGGACACCCAAAGCCTCTCCACATCTTCCCTTGCCTTCCTCACCATAATCATTGTCACCCTGCCTGTAATCATATAGTACATCGCATTACCTGCAATGTATCGATAACATAATATATATGATTATGTAACATGTAACATAATATATATGATTCCAGAGGAGCAAAATGCTATGAAGATACGATGTACGGTGATGGAAGGCTTTGACTTGTTCTGGGAATCAGGGGACCTTCCCAGAGGAAGTGAAGTTTCAGCTAAGATCTAAAAAAAAAAAAAAGCTTTTTTTTAAAGGCCGAGGGGGTGATTATTCGGGCAAAGCAAACCGTACGTGCCAGGGTTCAGAAGTAGGAGGCGCCTTGAGAGGACTTAGAGCCGGTGTGGCTGAGGCACGTGCATGAGCAGTTGGCACGGCCTCGTCTGCGGGCAGAGAGCAAGGTAAGGACCAGAGCGTGCATGGCCTTGTGCACAGCCTTAGAGGTTCTGGGTCCTTAAAAAGAATGGAAATTCACCGAAGGGCTCTTAGCAGGAAAGCAAAATGATCGGTCACGATTTTTTTCGAGGATCTGACACTGTTCAGTGTGTGTGCACATTTTGCCACGTATAATGTGCACCCACGTTTTTGGTCCAAACTTTCAGGGGAAAATATCTTTCATTTTAACTTTTTAATTCTAATTTTTATTTGTGTATTTAAGGACTTGTTCTTTTGTATTATAAAGGAATTTTAGCATTTATTTTTTAACATTATGGTACAAGAAATTTTGTGCAGCAAGTAATTACAAAACAAAAACAGATACAAGGTAAAAGAAATTTTATGTATAAAATGTGTTTAATTTAAAAAAAACACTGTCATATTCCAGAGCATTAGTTTGCATGTGGACATCATTTGGTTTCTAGAGTTACACTTTGAACTCATAAGCATAAATGAAAGAGTTAAAAACATTTAGATACGGAGTGAATCCTACCCATATATAATGCACACCGTTATTTTTCCCTCACAAATTTGGGCAAAAAGGGAGAATATACATGGCAAAATACGGTAATTTGTTTTTTCATACATGTATATGCGGGTATAGGAACTGAACAGTCCTGGAAAGATACATAAGAAAATTCTTAACGGTGCAACTTCTGAGGAGTGGGATGCAGGGGCAGTGGGAGGAATCGTGTTAGTTTGCATTTCATACCCTTTTGTATGCTTAACAGTTTTCCAAATAATGGCTCTGGCTGTGTGTGGCGTTGGGACTTAGAAGGGGTAACAGCAGGTGGGAAGCTTTTGTACTAGACTGAATGGAAGACGGCAAATAATCATGGGGGAGCATACCAACTCCGTGGTCCTTGGAGTTTCTTCACCTCTTTGTGGCTGAATGATAGGAGGGAGTATGCTCCAGAAGCAATTCAGCTTTTGAGTGCAGGAACCCTAAGACAGGAACAAGAGTTACGTGCCTCACTTGTCACCCCGTGTCCATGTAGGAGAGTTTTGTTTCCCCAGATGAAAAAAGTCCTTAAAGGGAAACGTTTTGCAGCAGAAGCACTAAAAGGCATCAAAATCGATGAGTTCTAAAACTGTTCTGAGCCGTGGAAAAAGCGTCTCGATGGGTGTGTTGCATCAAACAGAGAGTCCTTTGAAGGTGACTGAAGTTTAAACATGTAAGAATAAATACGTAACTTTTTATACATAAGTTCTGGATTTTTGGGTCCCCCCCTCATATGCCAAATATGGTTGCTCCCTGAAAGCCACCTCTGAATCCAGACCATGGCAGCACCCCCTGCTGGGGTGTCCCTTTGGAATCGCTGTCTACCCTACTGTCGCACTCACCACACTGTGTTGTAGCCATTCCCTTAATTAGCTGCCTTCTCTGTTATATGATTTCGAATCCAGACGTCATATATGTCCTGTCATTTCTGTACCCCCTTGCCGGCCCAGTGTCTGGCAGAAGGTGGGTGTCTTACACGTATATCTAGAAATAATGAATGAATGCAAATAGGCATAAAGTGTCAGGGCCTTATAGCAGATATGTGGGTAGCTGGGCTCAGGGAGATATGAAGGCAGAACCAACTTTTGGGGGGAAATGAGAGAACAGCTTGATACTTAAGGAATAAGAAAAACTTAAAAGCCCTGACACATACAGTCCACTGGCACAAGATTTGACGAGTTCCCAGGACCGAGAACGTTAAAGGGGTGACCCGAGTAGCTCGGCGGGTACCACTGAGTGAACTGAGCTTTCTTAAAGGTCCCTGAAGTAGAGCACATCCAGATGCCTTCAGTAGGCTCAGATCACTTCACTGACGACCGCAAGCAGCAAGCATGGGCCGTTGGGTATCAGTCAGGATGCTTTTTGTAGCAAGTTGCAGAACACTCCCAACTCAAATTGGTCTAAGCAAGGAGAACACGTCTCGTTTCTCATAATTGCAACCTCGAAGGGCAAAGCTGAACTTCAGGAACCTGGGTCCCTTCCGCCCCTTTCTTCTTCCTTTTCAGTGTCGTCGTCCTCAGTCAGTTTCAGGCGTCAGTCCAGAGATGGCGACGTCCAGAAAAAGACGAGAAGCCATTCTCTCCTGGACTCGTTTCCTAGGAATGGAGAAATCTTCCCCAGAAGCTCTTCAGGGGACATTCCCTCACGTCGCCTGGGCTAGAATTGGGTCCTGTGGTCATTCCGGAACCACTCACATGTCTATGAGAGGCTTAGGAGGAATGGATGATGGTGATTCAACCGCAAACACCTACATAACCTAGCCAGCTAGTGAGAATGGCTTCTTCAAAGCACTTAACTCCTGCCACTCCCCACGTAACGGTACGTAGGGTGTCACTTTCTTCACTGATACGACAGGGGGGTCCTCCTTGGTCTTGGACCTCATGCCCCTGCGGCCCTTTTACACACCATGACCTTGAACTCTACAAGGCTGTACCGACCTCAGCGTGGGGCTTTACCACAGCCCGATCCCCATTCTCCAAGCAAAATGAACGGATTTCTTTTCGTATCACAAGAATCAATGCTCGATGACAGATGTGGTCTTTTCCACTTACTTCTTTGCACTATTTGGCCAGGGATCTTTTTGCCCTACTTTTATCTCACAGAGGTAAAAAATGATAGGAGAATGAGAAATTAATTAAGTAGCAAGAAAATAACCACAGCTAAAGTGATGGCAGACAGCCTCCCCAGCAACAGGTAGCCGGTTATAGCAAGCGGATTGGGAAACAGCAGGAGTTGTGTTGACCCAGAAAAAACAACGGGTTGCCTTTGTCGTCAGTCACTTCGCTTTCAAGTCCTGGAGCCTGATTTAATTGATGATGGAACAGCTAAGTGTTTATTCATACACAGCTCTCTCAGGACAGTGTGCCTCCGACAATACGGCCCCTTCCCCTCTCTCTCCTTCCTTGCCTGCCTCTCTTGTTCTCTCCCATCTTTTCTCCCTTCCTTCTTCCCCATCGCACGTATTTACGGAGGGTCTGCCAAGTGCCACAAACTGATCTCAGCCCCAACTAGCCGGAGGTTTCCGTATCAGGTCCGTGAGAGAGAGAGAGATAGAGACAGAGATGTGACACCTCTGCAGTCCTGTGACTGCTGCAGTGTATCAATCAGGTTTGCATCATCTGTTCAGCCCACCATTGACAAAGGGTCCCTTGTGGGTTGGATGTGGGATCTAGACATTAAGAGACATCAGTTCCTGTACCCGAGAGATACAGCCCCGCAAGCTTCCTGTGCACAAGCTGGTGAGGACACCACCGCAAAGCCTCCGTGGTGACGTGGCCCAGCTGCGGCGGGGGCTGGGCAGTGAACGCCTAGGCCGGGTTGGCAGGGGCAGCTCCACGTGCACTTGCTAATGAGACATGAAGAGTGTGAAGCAGTTTGCCAGATGGGGGGGGGGGGAGGGCGCATGTGGAGGGGGTGCAGCATGAGACATGGTGTACACAAAGGTACCGGGGTGACAGGAATGGGGGCTGTCCTGGACACAGCAAATGGTTTGCTCTGGCTGGGATGGTGGGCACAAGGAGAAGGTGTTATCAGCTTCCCCGGGAATAGCCAGGAGTCTTTGAAAAAGACAAGTGATCGAGCATGTATTAAGTGTATATAAAGCTACAGTAATTAGAACAAGATGGTATTAGGGGCAGAAAAGCCCCTAATTTAGTTATTTGTGTGTTCTCTCCTTTTCTTAATTATGTCACTTGCTATTACCTGAAAATAAAATATAACCATATTCAAAATGAAGAAGCAAATGTCAAACTGGGGAAATATTTACAAAACACCAAAAAGAAAAAGGTTATTGTATAAAGAATATCTCTAGAGAAAATGAAAACACAATAAAGAGAGTAAAAGTTCAGAAACCAAGAGTATTTATAATATAAATATGCATATGATAGAATTGCCGTTTCACACCATGGAGATAAGATTATTCAGTAAGTACTATTGGAATAAATGACCTAGCATTAAAAAAAAAACAATTTAACTTAGGTCTCTAACTCATATCTAACAAAAAAAGTAAATTATATTGTATCCTACAACTTTATTGTATTCATTTAGTGTTTCTGATAGTTTTTTGGTGGAGTCTTTCAGGTTTTCTATATAAAGAATCATGTCATCTGCAAAAAGTGACAATTTAACTTCTTCATTCCCAATATGGATGCCTTTTATTTCCTCCTCTTGCCTGATTGCTCTGGCTAGGACTTCCAATATCACGTTGAATAACAGTGGTGACAGGGGACATCCCTATCTAGTTCCTGATCTTAGAGGAAAAGCTTTCAGTTTTGCACCATTAAGTGTGATATTAGCTGAGGTTTGTCATATACGGCCTTTATTATGTGGAGATACTTTCCTTCCACACCCATTTTATTAAGTGTTTTAATCATAAATGGATGTTGTATTTTGTCAAATGCTTTTCTGCACCTATTAATATGATCATATGATTTGTACTTATTTTATTTATTTATTTATTTATTTTTTATGTGGGTAGCTCCCTGGCTGGGGATCGAACCCAGGCCGCAGCATTGAGAGTGCCGAAGCCTTAGCCACTACACCACCAGGGAACTCCCAGTCATATGACTTTTATCCTTTATTTTGTTTATGTAGTATTGATCGATTTGTGCATGTTGAACCATCGTTGCACCCCTGGAATGAACCCTGCTCGATCGTGACGTGTAGTCTTCTAAAGCATTATTATATTCGATCTGCTAGTATTTTGTTTAGGATTTCTGCATCTGTATTCGCCAGAGATATTGGTTTATAGTGTTCTTTTATTGTTTTAGCCTTACCAGGTTTTGGTATCAGGGTAGTGTTGGCTCTTGAAATTAAGAGTTTAACCTTATCTAAAAGAACCACAAACAACAGAATGAAGCTCAGGGTCCAAAGTGTGGGAAGGAAAGAAAAAAGAAGAGAAAAATACTGAACTTTAAATCTGAGAGATACGATATTGTAGCAACTTATCCCAGGAATTAGTTGGAAAATTCTTTGCAGACATGGTCTTATTTCAAGCTGGTGGGGGAGGGGGATGCCATGTGCCCCAGAGAGAAGTTCTTTCCGCAGCAGGTGGAGCCTGACCCCGGAAGAGCGGAGGTCGTGACTGAGCAGGTAGGACGTGCTTCAGAGACGGAGCTCAAGGACAGAGGGAGGTCATGCCGAAGAGTCCTGGGTCTGCCCCAGCTGGAAGCCAGGAGCAGATTTACGGAGGCCTTAGTGAACCCCCTCTGGAAAGCACCCCGTTTAGTCATCAGACCGTACTGTGCTTTTTCCAAGGACAGCACGAAAACGCACAAGCTGGGCTGTAGGCGAGTTGGAGGAGCAGTCCTGACGGAAACGAGCCACTCGAGTCAATGGAGAAATTTCAGACGGGGAAAGAGCCGCCTGGCAGATCCGGCCAGACAGCACATCCCGAGCCACGTGGCTCATGCACGTCTCGGCCCTGCTGAGCAAGGGTTTTGAGTGATTTCGGAAGCCGATAGGAAATCCATCAGGAGACAAGCCAGGACAGGCTCCGCCACGGAAATCGATGAGTCAGTTCCCCGCGAGGGCCCGAGCCGCTCGCTCGCAAATGCTTTCTTGTGCTGGGCCGGCCTCTCTCCCTCTCCACATGCCCCTCTAACATGCTGACACCTTTCGGTGGGTGTCTACGTAACCTTCACCTTTCCTTCAGGATTCCTCCCAAGTTCAATTTGGTGGAGAGGCGGAGACCAAGTTGAAATAAAATGTAGACATTCAGTTGTCAAGGCAGCAGATGTGCGGGCACCCTCCAGCCTCGGCGAGGCAGCTGGGCCGGCCGTGGGGACGTCACCCTGCTCCTGCCCGGCTGGCCCTCGCCCTCGGATGGAGAGCAAACCATGTGGCTCCTTTCAGCCCCGAGTCTGTTCTTGTGAAACATTCAGGGGCCAAACTTGAATGATGGATGTGATGGCTAACGAGATGAGCAAGGAGCACGAACACGTGACTCCTGTAATGTCAGAAACCCTGGGAAGATCCCTCACCACTTACTGAGCAAACAAATGCACGTTGAAGCAATGAGCTACTTGTTGTAACCTCTGTGGTCGGCAAAGAGTTAACACAGAAAGGGCCCCCCCTTCCCCGGGGAAGGGGAGGAAACAGGGAGCCGTGTGTGTTGGCAAGAGCCCCCTTTCCTGGAGGGCGGTGTATGGGTACCACCCACGGCTTACACGAGCACCATCTTCGATCCAGCAGGTCCCCTAGAAGGAGTTCTGAGCAAATAGAGACTCGTGAGTCTCTTTAAATACAAGGGTATTTATCACAGGGTTCATCCCATCAAAACCAAAGGCTGACCTTCCTTTGCCCAGGACAAATTATGTGACCCACCATGGCGGGCTTGGGGACACTCAAAAGGTCAGCATGGCCTACCCACCCACTGAACGGGCCGGGTGTCTCCCTGCAGCCCCCATCCCATCCCCCCATGCAGAGTCACGCTTCCAGAGGTGACCCTGCCGCGTAACCCAGTGAGACCCTGTCTTGTCCCCAGGGTCACAGGCTCTGCTGGAAGGCCAGCTGGGGACTTCTGTGGCTGTGGGACCAAAGGACTAGCCAATAGCCTATGGCTTGGTCATCAAGACCCTTCATCATCGAGCCTCACACCATCCCGAAAGAGCTCATCGTCAACTTCTCTGTCCCCTGCCTGTCCTTCCCTGTCACCACAATCACTGACCTCTGGTCACCAGGGAACCCACCCCTCCCTGCTCTGCTCCCTGAGTCCTTCAGTGGGAGGCTGGCCGGATGTGCCGTTTGGGACAGGGCAGCGCCCTTGTTTTCTGTCCTGTTTAAAATGGGGCGTCTGCTCAGCCTCTTCAGTGGGGGTTCCCGGAAGCGGTCCCCGTGGTGACCCAGTCTCACCGCACACACACTGGCATGTCTTCTGTCTCACTGTGGTTATTGTTCCGTGTTGTGCCAGTCCGTCTTCTCGATGACAATGTAAGGCCCCTGGAACTGGTCCACCTTGCATTTGGATGATGCAGGAAGAAGCACAGCGGGTGGGATCAGACACACCTGGGTTCAGCTCCCGGGTGGAGCTGGCTGAATTACTTAACCTCTTGGAGTTTGAGTTTTGTCATTCATAAAATAGGGACAGCAACAGTTTCTTCACAGAGTGGTGGTGTGGGTCCCGGGGTAATTGTAGGCCACTTAGCACAATGCCTGTCTCCTGCTGCCCGCTCGGACAACATGGGTTCCCTGCTCTTTACTTTGGGGGAGTTGGGCTTACATGAGCTTCAGATCCAGGCTTGTGGCCTGGCCAGTTTCCCCAAGAACGCTGGGCATGATGAGTGACACGGAGGGGACGGGGGCAGCGCTGGGCGAAGCAGGACAGCTTCCGTGGAGTCCGGCCCGCTGGCCTCTTACCTGATGATTGCCAGTGGGATGAAGTACACCAGGAAGGCCACAAGGGTCATGTACGGCGTCCAGTAGGAGTCATCGGGCCACAGGGCCCAGCGCTGCACCTCGCCGTTGGAGAGTTGCCGTTTCCCGAATATGATCAGGGTGGGAATGGAGAACAGGAAGGAGAGGCCCCAGGCCATCATGATGAGGACCTTGGCTTGCTTCTCTGCTCAAAGGAAAGAGAAGGATGATGACTGGGCATCTGGGAGCGTTGTTTGGGAGCACGCTGAGAGTCTAACACAGAAAACGATCACTGTGTGAGGGGAACGCTGCACCTCTCAGAGCCTCAGTTTTTCCATCTGTAAAACGGGGACAGTAGGGCCTGCAATCTAGGGTTGAGGTGAGATGAAAGAGAATGCTTGCACAGAACCTGGCCTACTGCTTTGCATAAAGTCCGTGCTCCCCAATTTCTATTTCTCCTCTGATGAACCCCTCGGCTTGAACCGTCGATGCATTCATTCCTGCAGTGTTGCAGAGATCAGGTTGTCCCACACACATTGGATGGATGGGAACTTGGCTCTGTCTGGCAACCTTCCGTTGTACCGTAGAGGTACCACCCAGAAATAGCCGATTAAAACTGTGGTGATGTACTCACATATAATCTATAGATTACATATAGAGGAAAGAGAGCATCATGTATTTGCTGCTTTATAACCTATTTTTTCTCTGAAAAAATACTATGACTACCTTTTCATTTCAAGAAATCTGTGTCTGTACAAGTGGCATTCAGACATTTTCAAGCAAGAAGAGCCTTTCTGGAAATAGAATTTATTCTGGAGCTCAGAGCAGGAAGCCCAGGTAGCTCAGGTGGAGGCTGCCTGACGGCCAGAACCTTCCAGCCCCTTCCTGGAGGAGAGCCACGAAATGATCCCTCCAGGGGCCAGTGTGTGATGTGCACTTTGCAAAGCACTGATCCAATAACATTCTTTCATGGTTGCGCCAAAGGCCAATTTTATCAATAGCTTACTGTTATTTAAGTAGCTTCCAATTCTTTTCATTATAAAGAATTTACATGTATCTCTTTACACTGTTCTAATGATCCCCAATAGGATGACACAGAAGTGAGAGCTTGGCAAAATTGCTAAATTTCCTCCAAAGTGTTTACAATTCATGGCTCTCACGAGAAATTTATAGGGGTTCCCATACTTTTCACACTCAATACCGAGAGGATTCTTTCTCTTGATATGGTTAGCTCGTTGGTAGGGTTCCCTACCCAAATGTGTCTTCTTGCAGACTGTCAGGTAAGTAGTCAAAGAGTTTCTTTTTTCTTAGTTTTTTTGTTTTTTTTTTCTTTTTGGTATGTGGGTAGCTCCCTGACTGGGAATCGAACCCAGGCCGCAGCGCTGACAGCGCCAACGCCGAAGCCCTAAGCCACGACACCACCAGGGAACTCCCCTTGTTTCTTAGTTTTTGTCCAGCTTTTAGATGGTATGTTCTTACTTCTTTCCCAGAGTTCTCCTTTGCCTGTTGTATACACATAGTTTCTATTTGTCATTTTGCTTTTTAAGTACATTTTCAATGTTTATTATTTGTATAACAGGTTAAACATTTTTGACATATTAAAAAACTATCTTTATTTTTCTTATTGTTTGTACTTTTTGGTGTTATTCCTGGAAAGATCGTTCCCTCACCAAAATTATGTAAGTTTTACCTATGCCCATACCCTTTCATATTTAAGATGTTTACTTTTTAATCCAAGTGGAATTTACTTTCTACTTAGCTATAACAGGTGGTGATCTAATTTTAAAAATGGATGGACAGCTGTCCGAACACCATATAGTGACTAGTTGATTTGATGTTCCATATGCTTTGTATAGATTATTCTGGTTCTGGTATCATTTTGTTTAAATTTTCCAAGTATTATATTGTATTTTAATATCTAGCACTGCATATCTCTCTTCATTCCTAGCAGATGTTTTGCTACTTATTTTCACATGTATTTTCCTAGAGAGTATTAAAATTGTCCATTTCTCTGGAGTTGCTGGCTAAGGAAACTACCACTTCAGCAAAAAGCAGTGAAAAATCAGTACCATGTTTCTCCCCTCCTCCTCCCCTTCCTGTGGGTGAGTTGCCATTGCCTTGTGTCTGCTCAGCCGTGCTAGTCAGTCCGATGACTCTCACCTGCTCGCTTCTCCGTGGAAAGGCCATGCTGCTCCGTGGGAAATCTCTTCTCCACCTGCTCCTAGCTCAGTCGCATACACCCCTAACCCTATCCCTCACAGCTTCCCTCAAGTCAGATGAGTGTAGCACCATGGTGATTCCAGTGTAGAGTTCTTTGCACCCTCTAGCGCCCTATTCTCAACTGTTACCCCACCTTGTAACTATGAGCATCTTTGCAACTTCTAGACGACCATGCAGCTTTCCTAGTGGTCTTGGCATCCTCGTTACATCTGCTCCCTGTGGGCTGGGAAAGCCTGGCATTTGGATGGCTTCTGTCCTTGGTCTCCCCCTGTTATTTGCATGTTTCTTCCCGGACTTCTGCTGGGAGGGGGCACAGGGTGGGAAAATGGCTGGTGTCCTTTTCCATGCTTGTGTCTTTCCCCGAAGCTGTTGGAAACGATTATCTTCTGAGTGCCCTACATGGAACCTCTATTAATTTTGCAGTGAGTAGATAAATCACTTTACATCTTTACAAGAGCATGAAATATTCTCTGCTGCCTTTCCTGTCACTTAGGACACTATTCAAAACATTGCACAAAGTCTTCCAGAAGTCGTCCCCTTTGCCCTGAGCTAAACAGTTGGTTTTTTATTTTTTCACCTAATGAATATGGTGAGACCAGTAACTGACCACGTCTCCTTCTTGGCTATGAATCCCAAACCCTCCACCTATAGCAAATGTCCTGAGGCCGTCCTCACATGTTTTCTTATACTTACTTTCCCTTCACTCTGATTTCTTTGCCTTACAGTACTCTGGTGTCTTTTCAAAGGCACATCTAATCCTTCCTGGAGCCCGTGGGGCATAAATTAATAGATGGATAAATTAGTGTATTGCACCTTTGCATGCAAATATAAAATACCTCTCCCATTGCCCCTCATCTGTTCCCCTGCCTCCTTCTGTACCATGATCACTAGGGCATGACAGTGCCCGGAAACCTTGGTACTGGCCATACACCTTTACACACACACACACACACACACACACACACACACACGTACGCACTCACATGCACACACACGTGCGCATGTTAGAAAAGCCTAAGAACTGTATTTTTAAATTACCCGTAGTTGCTACAGCACAGCATTATGTTTCTGATATAGAAATGACCTTTCTGCATGTTAAGTCCCTGTGGTCACTATGGCTTGTCCAGCTCCTGTCCCCACAAGTGAGGACAAGCTGGTGTGCATCCTTGCATTTTATGCTGGGACCTCCCTTTTGCTCACCTCCTCTCTGCCCTTCCCTCTTTCCCTTGAGGCAATAACGAGCATTGCTTGGAGTTTTTCCCTTATATTAAATAACACTGCATGGATTACTGTGCATGTTGTTTTTATCATTGAAGATGAGGTGTCCCTATTTTTATGTCAAGTGTATTATCAGTATTTTTCCAGGCTCCCAAGCTTTCATTTTTATATGTTTTAGGGACAATCAGACTCATAAAATGGAGAAGGAGGTAGAAGGGGAGGAGGAAGGGGGAAGAAGAGAACCATTATTAAGACTGTTCCCTTAGGAAACAGCACTTGGTTGAGCCAGCTCACCTCCTTGCAGGAACTTCATGGGGTGGACGATGGCATGGCATCTGTCTATGCTGAGGGACACCAGGACGTAGGTAGAGGCGTAGAGCAGCACAACCTGGAGACAGAAATGAGAGGAGGTGCGTGACTTCAAGAAGTGAGGGACGGCACATCCTGGGAAGGTGAGCGTTTTGTGCAGTTTAGAAACCTGGGCACTGAACCAAGCGCGGGCTGAGGTTTGGCTTGGGGGGAGGGACGGCTGACTCCCCTAGACTTAGGGTTGCTGATCTTGGTGCTGAAATTTGCCCCGCTAGTGGTGACAGCTGAGAATCTTCCAGTTCTCACCTGCTCACTCATTCACTGGGCTTCTCGGAGACTCCACATTTCAGGGTCAGTCCCTCTTTCAGCATGTGCATGGTGCATTTATTTGGGGTTGACTTTTAAAGCTAACCTAATTTTCTCTGCCACAATTGACATTCCAGAATTATTAGAAACAGAAGTTCATTTGCTTTTTATCAGTGTGAGATGTCGAGTGATGATGATAGAAGAGTTTTGGTTTCAGGAGCCCTTGTGTTGGTTTGAATCATTTATCATCATCTGAGCTGACATTGTCAGCGCTCCCCCTTCCTAATCCATTTCTCTAGCAGAGCTGTTCTCTATGGTAGGTCTTTGGGTTTCCTTTTTTTCTACTCGGTCTTTTATTAACCTTACCCATGCCCTTTAATTATCTGGTGTACAGTGTTATTAATATTTGCATACTTTGCAGATAAGGAAATTAGGACATAAGAGGTTCATACCTCTTATGTGAAGAGCATACTCAAGATATAATTAAATGAAATATCTGTGAAAGAATGATAAAGGTGGAAAATTTTCAGCTAAGTCTGAGCCTCATTTCAACTAAGATTTTCAGCCATATTTCTGCTTTATAACCTTTGGGTCAAATATGCAGTATTAGAAGATAAATGTGAAGACTGAAGTCTAAGGGCGAGGGTCTGAATTTCTTCTAAAATGAAACGGAAATAACATGACTTTGGTGATAGCCTTTGTCTGGATCTGTACCTTTTTTTTTCTTTTCCTGGCTTAGACAGATAACCATAAACTACATTGTCATTCTTTATTGTTTTTATTTCTATAACACTACCACAAATGCATCCCAGCACTAATGTTGTGGAAAGTGCCCCAGAGAGGGTGCTCTAAGGACTCATCAGAGATTGAATTCTCTGTAAGGAATATAAGAAGAATTCTCCTCTTGCTAAAAAGATGATATGTGGACAGAAAGAAAAATGATGGCCAAATTTAATAACAACAACAAAAAAATCAGACAGCTATCTCTGTAGAGAAAACTGGGGTTTCTATGTATGATCCCTGAATTCATAATTGTTGAGGCTGGCCAGAGAGGGATGGGAAAGAGAGCTCCCAAGGGTGAAACCCTAGTGGGTCAAATGCCATGGGGAGAAGGTCATAAGAACCTTGGCCATCTGCGGCTGTATTGAGTAAGGTGGCTGACACAAGTTTAGAATCTGGAGCAGGAAGAAAGTTCACAATAAAGAGTGCTTGAAGAAGGAGGTACTGTTGATAGGAAGAGATCTACTTTGAGACAACCAAAAAGAGTGTTTAATTTCAGAGATCTTTAAACATCTAGGCAGGGTTAAAAAAAAAAATCAAAAGTTCTGTAAAGGAAATGCATCTCACGTTGTCATGCTTTCATCCATGAGAATGAATGCCAGAAAACAGTATAAAAACATATTCAGAGTTTTGAAAGAAAAATTATGATCCAAGCATTTTGTGAATATCATTTCTGTGCCAAGGCACAGAATATTTTTCTTAGATATATAAGAAGGAAGAAAATATAGCATCACATAGTATTTACAAAAAATCTTCCTTGAGGAAATATTTCTGCTGATTGAGAATTGTTTCAAAATTAAGAACTCAAGAAGAGGAAATGAGATTGAGTAATAACAGCTATGGTAAGCAATTAGTCAGAAAAACACAAAATGTTTACAAACTAATAATGAATATAGTTATGAAACATTTCGGGAAAAAATCTAGGGAGTTGAGTGAGAGAAGAGAGTAGAAGGAAAGAAATTATGTTAAATTTCTACTTAGATATTTTAGACATTTCTTTTGTGTTTTACTTGGACAGAGACATTAAATTTAAAATTAAAGATGAGCTATAATAGAGTGAAATAAAAATGGATAAAAATAACATTAATTTTCTATGACTACTCTAACAAATTGCTACAAAGTTTGTGGCTAAACCAATATAAATGTATTCTCTCACATTTCTGGAGACCAGAAGTCCAAAATCAGCTATACAGGGTCCAAATCAAGGTGTTAGCAGGACCACTCTCCCCTCCAGAGGCTCTAGAAGAGAATCAGTACCTTGCTGTTCCAGCTTCCGGTGGCGCCAGCATTCTTTGATTTGTGGCTACACCAACCCTATCTCTGCACCCGTGGTTACAACATCTCTTCGGTCTCTGTGTCAAATCTCCCTCCACCTCCCTCTTGCAAAGATACATGTGGTTGTATCTGGACCCACCAGGATAACGCACAATAATCTCCTTATTTCAAGATCCTTAACTTAATCACATGTGCAAAGTGCTTTTTGGGGCCATATAAGGTAGCATACATAGATTTCAGAGATTAGGATTTGGATATCATGGTGGGGTGGTGGTGGCATTTTTTAGCCTACCATAATTAATCACCTAGAAAGGAAAAAACAAGTAAATAGGAAAAAAATTTAATGCAGAAAGATTAGATAGACTAAGGTGACTGAAACAGCACCCAACAATGTTTGTCACAAAAAATATGAATGGCTTTAGCTCCTTCAATAAAACAAAGACTTTTTACAAAACGTTCCCCAAATTCAACTGTTTAAAAGAGAAGAATCTCTAAAACCAAATGATTATCAAATGTTAAAAATGGAGTGATGGCCAAAGGTTTATCAAGCAACTAGGAACTAAAAGAAGACGTTCATTATAATACTATTATACAAATTAAATTCAAAGCAAATAGCACTACATGGGTTAAAGGGATTATTTATGTAAACAAAAGATACAATATATAATGGCAAGAGAATATTAATAAACTCATGTGAAACAAGTAACATAACACTAAATATATACTACTAAAATGTTCAGAGTTTTGCAGAGGGAAAACACAATAATACATAGATAGAAAAAAACCAAACTTTACAAATAATATATATTATTGTAAAATATCTAGGTAACATTTCAAAAATGGGTCATAAAGTAAACTACCAAGGGAAAGAAAAACCCTCAGTAGATTCCAAAAAGTGAAATTTATGCAATTCACATATTTAAAACAAGCAATCAATAAATATAAGCTGAAATTAGTATCTTGTGTGTTTTTTTTTTAATACCACTTGGAAATTTAAACACCCTTATAATTAACTTGAGTCAAGAAGGAAATCAAAGTACAATTATAGTCAATTCATAAATGTCAACAATGAAAATTCTACACATCAACAACATATGGGATACCATTTGGAGAGCAGATGGCAGCTTGAGGACATATGTTTAAATTCTCACTATCCCACCCCTCAATTCTGACAAAAATGACCTAGGAAATATGAAACTAAAGAAAATTTTGCAGAGAAGTGAGACTTTAATGGAGGAAACATAGAAATTTTATTTTATTTTTTTAAATGCCAGGTTGGATTCATTTAAAGGAGGATTCTTGGACTGACTTAAAACAATTTAATGCACTTTATTTTTTTAGAACAATTTTAGATTTATAGAAACATTTGAGCCATTAGTACAGAGAATTTCCAAGTTATCCCCTGCCCCCAAACACACATTTTTCCTTATTATTAACATTTTACATTAGCTAAAACTGACGAATCAATATTGACATATTATTATTAACTAAAGTCCATTAAGGTTTAAATTAAGGTTCACTCTTTGTGTGGTACAGGTCTGTGGGGTTTGACAAATGCATAGTCATGTATCCACCATTGCAGTATCATGCAGAAAACGTTCACTGCCCTAAAAATCCCGTGCTTTACTTACTCAAACCTTCCAGATCCCTGGCAACCACTCACCTTTTTTGCTCTCTCCATAGTTTTGCCTTCTCCAGAATGTTGTGTAGCTGTAATCACACAGCACATAGCCTTTTCAGACTGGCTTCTTTCACTTAAGCTTCCTCCATGAGTTTTCACGACTCGATAGTTCATTTTTTATTGCTGAATAATATTCCATTCTAGGGATAGTCAGTGGTTTATTTATCCTCTATACTTTTTGTGGCTTGCTAGTTCATTTTGCTTTGTTGCTGAATAATATTTCATCATACGGTTGTACCAAAGTTTATCCATTCAGCTTTTGAGGAATATCTTCTAGGTTTTGGCAATTACGAATAAAACTGCTATAAAAATTCTTGTGCAGGTCTTTGTGTGGACATAAGTCATCTGCTCATTGGGTAGATACCTAGGAACACAATTGCTAGGACGTGAGGTAGAAGTATGTTCAATTTTATAAGAACCTGTCAAACTATCTTCCAAAGTGGCTGTTATCATCTGAATTTCTACAAGAAATGAATCAGAGTTCCTATTGTTAAACATCTGCACTGGCATTTCATAGCATCAGTTTTTTTGGGGGGTGGTGGTGGAGGTTGGGCCATTCTACTAGGTATGTAGTTGTGTCTTGTTTTAACTTGCAATTCTCTGTCATACAATATTCAGCTTCTTTCCACATGCTTGTTGTCATCTGTGCATCTTCTTTAGTGAAGTGTCTTTTCAGATCTTTTCTTCATTTTTAAGAGGGTTATTTGTTTTCTTATTGTTGCGTCTTAGGAAGTCTTTGTATATTTTGGGTATAAATCCTTTATTAGTAACGTGTTTTGTGGACATTTTTTTCTTATTCCGTGCCTCGTCTTCTTATTCTCATACAATGTCTTTCACAGACAAGAAGTTTAAAATTTTCATGAAATCCAACTTTTTGATTTTTTTCTTCCATGAATTATGCTTTTGGTATTGTATCTGAAAAGTCGTTAAGAAGCCTAAACTCCCCTAGATTTTCTCCTATGTTATCTTCTGGTAGTTTCATAGTATTGCATATTTCATTCACTTCTATAATCCACATTGAGTTAGTTTTTGTGTATGGTCAATGGTTAGCATTTTTTTTTTTTTTTTTTTTTTTTTTTTTTTTTTTTTTTTTTTTTTTTTTTTTTTTTTTTTTTTTTTTTTTTTTTTTTTTTTTTTTTTTTTTTTTTTTTTTTTTTTTTTTTTTTTTTTTTTTTTTTTTTTTTTTTTTTTTTTTTTTTTTTTTTTTTTTTTTTTTTTTTTTTTTTTTTTTTGCATGTAGATGTCCAGTGACTCCAGCAGCATTTCTTGAATAAGCTCTTCTCTCCTTTCTCCACTGGATGTGTTTATTCCTCTGTCAAATATCAGTTGACTGTGTGCATCTTTTTCTGGGCTCTGCTCTGTTCCATTGGCCTGTTTTTGGTTCTTTTGCCAATTTCATGCTGTATTGATTAGTTTTATAGTAAGTCTTGAAATCAGATCATGTCAGTCTTCCAACCTTGTTCTTCCTCTTCAGTATTGTGTTGGCTGTTCTATCTTTGCCAGTCCATAGGTTCTTTAGAGTTTGTCTTTATCTATAAAATAACTTGGTATTTTGACTGAGATTACACTGAATTTGTAAATCACACTTGACATCTTAACAACAGTGAGCTTCTGTTACGACTCATGGAATATCTATGAACTTGGACTATCTATCCATTGATTTAGATATTCTTTGATTTCTTTCATCTGAGTTTTATAGTTTTTTATATTTTTTTATATTTATCTTGCACTTATTTTGTTAGATTTATATATTAGTATATCACATTTATATGTTAGTATTTCATATTTTGTTAGGTTTATGCATTAGTATTTCAGATTCTTTTTGTGTTTTTAATTTAAAATTCAAATTGTTCATTGCTGGTATATGAAAAACAATTTACTTTTGTATATTAACCTTGTATCTTGCAACCTTACTATTTTCACTTAATAGTCCTATGGTGGTTTTATTTCCTTTTGGCCATTCTTTTGGATTGCTGATAGAGACAATCTTGTCATCTGTGAAAAATATTATTTTTATTTTGCCTTTTCTGATATGTAGACCTGTGTTTCCTTTCCTTGTCCTGCTGAATTCATTGGGACTTCCAGTGCAGTGCTGAATAGGAGTGGTACAAGGGGACATCCTTGCCTTCTCTTGGTCCTAGAAGGAAATCTGGTTTCTCACCATTAGATATGAAGTTCTGGTAGGTTCTTTTTTTTTTTTATTTTTTTATGTTCTTTAACAAGTTGAGGAATTTTCCCACTTTACATAGTTTGTTAAGATTTTTTAAAAATTATAAATGGCAAATGCTTTTCTGTATCTATTGATATGATCATATAAATTTTCTTCCTTACTTTTTTTTATGTGATGGATTACATTAATTGATTTTTTACACATTTTGTAGTTGTCCCACAGTTCTTGGATATTTTATTGCATTTTAAAAATAGACATCATTTTTCAGACAAGTTTGTCGTTCACAACACAACTGAGTGGAAGGTACAGACACTTCTCATAATCCCACAGCCCTGACATAGCCCAGCTTCCATCACCATCAAAATCCCACAAAGGAGTGGTACATTTGTTACAATCAATAAACAAATGCCTGGAACCCATATATCTTCCGTTCATTGCAGAGGGGCTCTATGTGTTTGCTGAGGCATAGTTTTGACACTCAGTCAGACAACTGAGGACTGACTGTGCTTCTCTTCCTGCTTGCTCAAAGTTTCAAGGTCAGCCAAAGGAAAGGGCTTGGGGCCTTCTCTGCTTCTTCCTAAACATGGGCACATTCCTGGGCTCGCTCTTAGTCTCTAGATTCCCAGGACTATGTCAGAGATTTTCAAACCCTGTGACTATCTCATTATCCAGCTTTATTGTTTTAAGCTCAGTTTAGTCTATTGTTTTCCCCAGCTGTAATCCACTACCTAGGCATGTGTGAAGTTAACCAGTGGCCTGTAATTGTTTTTGACAAACGCCTTCAGGAGGAAGGCTTTTCATGTGGGTGAGTGCTGAGACAAGTAAAATACAGGCAGCCTTGCAAGTGGGATGTTCCAGAGAACCCCTGGACAGGTAAATAATGACAATTCCCAAGACTGAGGCTTTTTAAAGAGTTCTGGTTCCCAAGTGGCTGCCAGACTATTTGTTTTCATTGTAAATGTGAGCTGTTAACCTTCAAGGTCACCATAAATCTAGAGACTGGAGGATGAGACTAGTGCAAGTTAAACCACCACAAATATCATTTTTCTTACTGAAATTCAGCCATTTTATTGAATAAATGCTCCCTGAATTATTGAAAACCTTCATTAATTTCCACAGTGGTTAAACATTTGATTCTGACAGTTTTTAACTATTTCTTCGGTTGCCTTTATGGAGGAGACAATTATCCGTTTTTTTTTTTTTTTAATTTTTATTATGTGGGTAGTTCCCTGGCTGGGAATCAAACCCAGGTCGCAGCATTGACAGTGCCAAAGCCTTAAGCCACTACACCACCAGGAAACTCCAATTATCAGTTTCTTATTCTGCCATTTTGCTATGTCACCAAAACTTTTTATATATACTCTTACCTTAGAAGGAATATTACTGACATAATTAATTTTGGATCAAGAAAGCATTTTTAAGTTAACAATTAGAAGGACAGGTTCTAGTGTGTTTTTGAAAAAAGTGAAGGTAAGTGTGGCAACCAGCCTCTACGTTGTTCCCTAGGACCCTCGCCTCGTGGATTCACTCCCTTTTGTGGTTTGTTTCTCTCCACACTGAATGAGGCCTGACTTGTGTCACCCAGAGAGTGACGTGAAGGCGATGGTATGAGTTCTTACTAGCTTGTAAAATATACAGCCACCTCTACAGTGGTCTCTTGAGTGGCTTGTACTTGGGGAAGTCAGTTGCTGGGTTGTGGGGACACAAAGAATTATTGTGGAGAGGCCCAGGTGAAGAAGAACGGGGCAGTAACTTGGCAGTGATGTGAATGATCCTCCTAGAAAATGAATTGTGTGGTTCCAATCACACCTTCCAATGACCGTAGTCCCTGTCAACAGCTGACTGAACCTTACGATAAGCCTTTGGCAAGATCTGCCAGGTCAAGCAGTTCCTGAATTCTTGAGTAAGAGAAACTGTGTGATGATAAATGTTTACTGTTTTAAGCCACTGGGTAGTAGCAATTGATAGAGTAAACAGTAGGAAAACATTTACCTACAAGGAAGCAAAACTCCTTAAGAAGAAATTGAAATCTGTTTTAAAATATTTAGGTAGACCTCTGAGAAAACACCAGTGCCAGAAAGTGTTAAGGGCTCTTCTCCCCTACTGAACTTGCAAGTTTACGCTCAGAGCACAAAAAAAGATTTTTAATTGTAATTATTCTCTATTCATTTTTTTGAAGATGAAATAACTCCATTACCAAGATCTGAACATGATAGAACAAGTGAAAAATCATAATTTTACTTATGAATATATTAGATGCAAAGATTCTAAAAAATCCTGCTAACAAATGGAATCCAGCAGGATAAAGTTTCCCACAAACACATTATATATCTATAAAGCTACAGTAATTTAGACCTGAAATACAGGCATCAGAAATGTAATATATTAAGAACTCAGAAATTGTATGCCTGAAACCTATAATCCTTGCTAGCAGATGTCACCCCAATAAGTCTAACAATAAAAATGAATTAAAAAAAAAAAAGAACTCAGAACACATCAACCCCAATACCAGTTAAGTAATAGTCCATTACTGAAGTGCCTTAATATATATTATATATGTATATGATATATTAATAATATAATGTATTTATATGGTGCATATATAATATTTTGTACCAAATATATGTATTGTTTACAGTTATATATATATTTTTACTTTGAAGCACATTTGACAGGTAAAGTATAAATGTCTTTAACCTAAAAAATAGCTAGGATAACTGAGAAGATAAGTATGCTGGTCATAAAAGAACTGAAAAAGGATGAAAGACAATTTAGAGAAGAAGAAATTCAAATAGCAGCACATGTTTTAAAAGATCCTAGAGGTATAATAATACCTATTTTCTAACCAACTGCTGAACTGTTTCCAAAAGAACAAGTAATTAATGTTAGGTTAGTTTAAAGGGGAAAAAGCAAAAAGAAATTGAAATTTTTTTCTGGCATTTATTTAGCTAGCACTATGTATTGTTGAAAACTTTGTGTCTCCCCCAAATTCACATGTTAGAATGCTGAAGCCCAAGTGGATGGCATTAGGGGGAGGGGCCTTTGAGAGGTGATTAGGTCACGAGGGTAAAGCCCTTGTCAATGGGATTAATGTCCTTGTAAAGAGATCCCAAAGGTCCCCACCCCTTCTGCTATGTGAGGATATAAAGAGAAGTCTACAACGTGAAAGAAGGTTCTCCCCAGACGCAGCTGCCCCTGATCTTGGACTTTCAGCCTCCAGAACTGTGAGATAGTACTTTTTGTTATAACAGCCTGAATAGACCCAGACAGCTGGAACATATCCAAAGCCTAATGTTGACCCAGAAATTTTACTTAATGCTGGAAATATGAATGTTGATCTTATTATTGCTTATTGTGTTTTCCTTATGTATGTATTATTTTTAGCCAAAGAATGACATTAAAAAATTTTGCTTGTCCTTTCAACAAGGAGGAAATGAGCAGTTTGTACAAAAAAATCCAAAAGCTGATTCTAGTGTCAGTTTGTCTTATCACATTTGGAAGGTGCTACCTACCTGCAAGTAGCGAACCACTCGGCAGACCAGATCAGGTGCCATGAAGTCCCCAGTGAGTCGCCAAATGATATCTGTCAAGATGTTAACAAGTCCTGTGAAAGAGTCTAACAAAAACACACAATTTAATTTCAGGTCTTTTCAAATTTAAAAGTAATGGGAAAAAACCTAAAACTTCGTTTTGGTAGATCTAAGTGGCTATCTGAACAATAATTATGTACCCCAGTAAAATTTCTTTTCCCCTGGAGCTCAACCTTCACCAAGTCCGTATCTGGAAGTAGACTACCCATGGGACTCGCCACAGCATTTGTTATTTGCTATTAAGTAGAGACTGCTCTACCTGATCGGTAAAAGACTATTTAGTCACCTAAGTAGGTGAGTGCGAGGCAAATAAACCTTTCCTACACGGTAATTAACAGGACCTCTGGAACAAAGGGTACACTTTAGAGGCTTAATCACTTCTATGTTATTCCTCCTGCTGTTTACAATTTATTCAGTGAGAGATCCCAGGAAACTGTGCTACTCAGAGAAGCCAAAATAGGCTCACAGCAAAGGAATTTGATGCAATTTCTTACAAAAGTGAACATGGGTTTCCAGATGGAGCAAGTATACAGTTGGAGTGGGGAGGAAGTCAAGAATGAAGCGACACTTGAACCGAACCCTAAAGGGTCAGTAAGAATAGGTCAGAGGCAAAGGGAGTGAAGGTCACTGATTCTAGGCACAGGTGACAGCATGAACCAAGTTGTGGGGGTGAGAAAAAGTAAGATGAGAAACTGTATGAACCCACCTCAGCTTGCTGTGGCTGAACCCTGGAATAGGAGCTTGGAAGTGGCAAGAAATGGGGGGTGAGAGAGATAAGAACACAGATCTTTTAGGGTCCCGTGTGCCAGTGGAAGAAGTTTGCCTTTTTCCTGTGTACTGTGGGAGCTACTGAATGTTCATGTGTTCGAACATGTGTTTTGAGTAGATTCTTTCCTGGATCGGGGAATCAATGTGATCCAAGCCGGAATCACTATCATACTTTAGGGAAAACCTAAGGTCGTTCAAGAACAGATCATTGGTACCGAGTGCATGTCAAGTGGGAGTAAGGATACTGAGAAGGATGCAGGTAAAATGAGGAGGGTTGGTGGTTATTAGATGTTTTCAACGTGAGGTAGAGCAAGTCTACAAGGTATCGTGAGTTCCTGGCTTGGGTGTCTGGGTGCTCGGCCTCCCGAGAACACAGCGGGATAAGCTCGTCGTACTTGGGTTGTTTCCAGTTTTCAGCTGTTACAAATAAAGCTGATGTGTCATCCATGTGATTGTAAGTTTTATTTCCCAAGGATAAGTACCCAGGAGTAAGAGCGTCGGGCCACAGGTTAAGGATTTAACTGCATCAGAAACTGCCCAATAGTTTTCCACAGCTGCTGCTCAGTGCGCTCCCGTGAAAGATGCGTGAGAGTGAGTAGGGTCCTGCAGCCTTGATGGCACGTGGAATGACTGCCCTCTTATCTGCAATGGTGGGGGGTATGTTCCAAGACCCCCAGTGGGTGACTAAACCCTCAGGTGTACCGAATCCATATGTATACTATGTTTTCCCAATACATGCATACTAAGGATAAAGTTTAATTTATAAATTAGGCACAGTAGCAGAATAACAACAAGAACTCATGACAAAATAGAACAATTAAAACATTATACTGTAATAAAAGTTATGTGAATGGCTTTGGCATTGTTACTAAGTTAAATAAGAGTTATGTGACCACAAGCACTGTGATACCTCGACACTCAATCTGATAGCTCAGATGGCTACTAAGGGGGCTAACAGGGAGCGTGTCCAGTGTGGGGACGCTGGACAAACGAAAGACTCATGTTCTGGATGGGAAGGAATAGAATAGATGAGACTGTATTATGGTGTGCAGTGTAAAACTTAGGAGTTGTTTATTTCTGGAATTTGCTATTTAATATTTTCAGACTGTGGTTGACTGTGGGTAACTGAAGCCACGGAAAGCAAAACTGTGGATAACGGGTCAGTACTGTACTGTCACCATGTTTTCTTTTAGTCATTCTACTAAGAATAGTGGTCTCTCATCATGACTTCAGTTTGCATTTCCCTCATGATTAATGATGGTGAACATCTTTTCATGTACTAATTTGTCATCCACATTCCTCTTTCAGAAAGTGTTTCTTTAAAGTTTTTTTTTCCAATTTATAATAATTATTTTAAAGTTTCTAGCTCAAGTTTCAACATCTGAGTCATCTGTCAGGTCCTGTTGACTGTTTTGGCTCCTGAAAATGGGTAGTATTTTCTTTTTGTGTCTCCTGCACACCTGTGTTTAGGTGTCTTGATTCTGGCTCCTGTGCAGGGTCTGGACTCTGATTCACTCACTGAAGGGATGTTGTTGAGGACATTTTATTGATGTATTATCAAAGTCCTGTATATAAAGCTCTACAGAATCAATGTCCTTGGTCAGGAAACTTTGTGCTGTGCATTTTTCTCAGGCTAGAACGAATCATATCTGTTGAGTTTTGTGCTTAGTCTTGCCTGTAGGAAACAGAACGAAATATGCTCAGCTGGAGTAACTTCGTAGTACCTCAAACCGCCTTTTTTGGTCTGTCATTATAGTTCCATAATTTCTCTGACCTTCTTATTTTGTAATTTTCATGTTATTGGGTGCGATCCTACATGGATATGCAGTGGAAGCAGCGTGGGTCCTGGAGCCTGACTGGAGGGTTGAATGCTGGCTCTGCCATGCAATGACTGTGCCATCTTGGGCAAGTTCCTAACCACACTGAGTGTCAGGTTCGTTGTAAGAAATGAATAGTAAGAATTCCTGCTTTACTGGGCTACTGTGAAGGTTAAATGAGATAACACGTGTAAAGCACTTGGTGAAATGCACGTAGGCCCTCAGTACGTCTTCTCAGGGCTGAAACAATGAATGCTGCTAGAATGACCAGACGGTGGTGGTGACCGTGAGGCCTGAGCTCCTTGCTAGTGTGCTGGAAGGTAGTTTTCTAAGAAAAATAAAATAAAATAATAATAATAAGTAACATGTTGAGGCTTTGTTTAAACTAGATAAAGACTGGCTATTTTATTTGTTACAATGCATGCTAATTAATTTATCATGGTTGGCATCCACTAAGAGGATAGTGCTGGTTAAATGAACCGATTGACTGACAAGTTAACTGAGTGACCAAGCCAAGACTTGAGAGAACGGAACCCAAGAAAGACTCTTTGTAATGAGCGTGTCACAGATTGGACCTTTTGATTAGCAGAGATGCTGTTTGTGGGGAAATTCTTGGCCTTAAATTTGTCTTGAGAACATCTTTTACAGCAAAACAAAACCCTAGATCATGTGTTGTATTTGGTTGTCATGAATCTTTAGTCTTCTTTATCTGGACTAGTTGCTCAGTCTCTCTTTGTGTTTTATGACAACAAAAATAGCCGAGGTTAGTTCAATAGTACAGGTAAGCGATTTTGTGGAATGTCCCTCAGTTTGGATTTGTGGAATGTTTCCTCCTGATTAAATTTAGGCTATACACTTTTGAAATATATATTACAAAAAATGATGCTGTGTTCTTAGTATAGAATATCAGAAGCCACAGAGTATTTCTTCATCTTATTACTGGTGATGTTATTACCAGATTTCTCCAGTGTAAAGGTACTGCTTTACCCTTTGCAATTAACAGGTATTTCAAGATTACATAACTACCCTATTATTCCTCAACTATTCACTTACAGCTCTTAGCATCCAGGGTAGATTTTTGCCTGAATCAACAGTGAAGGTTTCCAAATGATGACTTTGTAATTCAATCATTGTGTTTACATTTATTAGTTGGCTTTCTGTCATAAGGAAGAGCATTTCCTTCTTCCCGCACCCATTTATTATATTAGCATGGGATCATAGATTCTTCTTTTATTCAGTGGGTTACAATTGTTACTCCCATTGTTTTCTTTGATGCTTAGATTGCCAACCTGGCTATGGAGAGCCCTCCAGTGGTTTTCGTTCCTTTAGAAATGTTTCTCAGCATCCTGTAGGCACAAGATATTCCGGGCTCATCTGATACTTTCCCAGGCCTGGAGGCAACCATCTCCAGGGACCCATGCAGACTAGGACACAGGCATAAGCATGACGGGGTGTAACTAGGACTGTTTTTGGGATGCAGGTTTTATTCACAATCTAACCCTCAGTGTCCTCCTTCCAGCCTTCAGGGACTCAGCTGGTGGCGGTCCTGGGGCATTTGGCATTATCACACAGGCCAGGGATGCGGAGTTTCCTGCAGCCCAAAGGGCAGTCTAACCTAACAAAGAATTCCGCCAGGTGACACTCACCTTTCCCAAGAAATTCTGTATTTTGCTGTGTATAATGTGCTCCCATGTATAATGCACGCCCACGTTTTTGGCCCAAATCTTTCAGGGAAAGAAATCTTTCATTTTAATTTTTTAATTCAATTTTTTAAATTTAATTAAATTTTTAATTTAATTTTGTAATTCAATTTTTCTTTGTTTATATTTAGGTACTTGTTTTTTGTATTATAAAGGAATTTTAGCATTTTCAAAAAACATATTATGGGGAGTTCCCTGGTGGTGTAGTGACTAGGCTTCTGGGCTGTCAACGCTGCGGCCTGGGTTCAATTCCCAGCCAGGGAACTTACCCACATAAAAAACAAAACAAAACTAAAAAACACCATATTATGGTACAAGAAATTTTATGTAACAAATAATGAAAAAACACAAGAACAGATGCAAGGTATAAGAAATTTTTTATATAAAAATTCCTGATTATTGTATTCCAGGGTATTATTTTGTATATGGGTATCATTATTGATTTCTAGAGTTACACTTTTGACTCATAAGCATAAATAAAAGAATTAAAAACATTTATATAGATATGGAATTAGTGCTACCCATTTTTCCTTTATTTTTCCCTCAAAAATTGAGGCAAAACAGTACTCCTTATACATGGCAAAATACGGTAGCTCTCTGAGTCTAATCCCTGTCACTAAGCAGGGTGGGGACTAATATTGGCTTGTTACCTTTGTGCCAGGTACTGTGCCAAGCATTTAACAGATGTTATCTTATTTAATGCAGTGTTTTGTGTGAGTGTGATCTGAGCTGAACTCTCTATTGCACACATAAACCGAGTTAGCAATCACTCAGAGTATGCATTCAACTTTCAGTGAAATTTCGAGTGTAAATGGGACTTCTATGTCATTCTACTTAAACAGAAGCATTCTAATTAGATGAAATAATTCACTCTAAGTACAACTACGGATACTCAAAAAAAAAAAAAAAAAACAAATCCCATCTTAGGAGAAGCAGGATCAGTGTTATTGAACCAACATGGAGGCTTCTGCCTATAATAAGGAGGGTCAACCTCAGCAAACAGGGAAGGCCAGGTCAGGCATAATTACACAGGTAATCGCGTTCCATCACCAGAACTGTCTGAATAAAGGCAATAATGTAACTTCTGCATCTTGGGGTCATTGAGGATTACATCGAGTGAAGCACAAAGGCGCATATCCGAGCGCCAGTCACGAAGGAGGCCCTGCTCTGCATGGCACCTGCCCTGCATGGCACCTGCTCTGCTCATGCCCCGAGGGAGAAATGAAGCTAGGAGAATCAAAATGATGGGTTGAAAGCCACAGAATTAAGAAATGCTAGAGTCATGATTCGAACCCAGTCTCCAGGTTCCACCACTTTTTCTTTTGCACAGTTTTCAAATGAAGACTAGTTTTAAAAATATTTTAATGATTGAAAAAAATCAAAAGAAAAATACATGATGGCACATGAAAATGATACAAAATTTAAATTTCAGTATTCACAAATAAAGTTTTATTGGAATATAGCCATGTCCATTGTAGCATGAAAGCAGCCAAGTTCACATCTTGTCCATGTCTTCATGCTACACTGGCAGAGTTGAATGGTTCAAATGGAGACCATAAGGCCCCCCAAATCTAAAATGTTTAATATCCAGCCCTTTTCAGACAACGCTGGCTGACTTCTGCTCCAGACCTTAGCCCCCCATCTCTCCATTGTGTCCAAGTGCTGGTGAATCCAGATTGCATGCAACTTTGCCAAATCTTCTGGCATTCGTAAGGAATTGCTAAATTGCCTTGCAGGTTGCACCGATGAGCTCCCTGCTGGCTTCTCTAGGAGAGTTTCGAAGGTACCAGATGGGGACAGATTCCTTCCTTTCATCTCAACAAAAATCCGGTCTCACTCTCTTTCATGTTCAAAAGGATTTGATTAATTAGGACAGGAAGGGAAAAAAGAACAATCCATGCTCTTGGGCTGAGCAGACAGTTGAGCTGGAGTCCCAGCTCCTCCTGCCACGTCTGACTGACAGGCCCCCTGGAGGCCCCGCCTTGTCTAGTGGAGCCCCCGCGGCTAGTTGGAGGTTGTATTCGTGATCTCGTCGGGACCCGCGTTTGTACTGTGACTCTCTGGTTGCTAACTGACTTTAGGCGACTTATTTAACTCAGTCTCAGTTTCCACAGGTCTAAAATGGGAGTCATGGGAGTGTCTGTAGCTTGGGTCATTTGTAGAATTAAATGAGAAAAAATACATCAAGTGTTTGTTTGCTTGTTTTTGTTTTTTAGCCAAGAGTTGGCTGAGTGAGCATTCAGTAAATGTTAACTATCATCATTATGTGTCTGCCTGCTTGTGCCCTGGAAGACGTTTTTAAAATAGTTTGCATAAAAGGATGCTGTATAAAAGAAACCAGATCCAGAAAGCACGCTGACTGTGAGATTCCATCCAGGTAAATGACAAATGCCAGAGGAGCGCATCCTTGCCTCAGGGGTACTCTGAGGGGAGGGGAGGGGTGACCACTAAGGTTGGTGGAGGAGTCGGGGGGGGGGGGGG